>JANBXA010000007.1:19042500-19227500 GCA_030556225.1 Cricetiscus sungorus
CCTGGGCCAGTGCTGACAAAATTACCAGGACTGACCCTGCCCCTTCCCTTTACTTCTCACATCCTACTGTCTTCCATATCTTCCTCCTGCCATGCTCCATTTATTTTCCCCCACCCATCTTGTTCTGCTGTCTAGTCTATCATTTTGCCTTGGATTGCCACATTTGAAGCATGTCCCATGCCAAAACCATTTGATTTATGTGATTTTTCCAACACGATCCTACAAGGACAGTTGTCTATCTTTTACTCTCACAAAGCAAAACCACAGGTCTTAGATATAAGTATTTTGTAAAAGCCACCAAGAACTTACTTTACATATTGATCCCAGTTCCCTCTCCCTGCCACCCTCCCATTCCCACCAGCATCCTCCCCATCCCATCCCCCATACATTCCTCAGAGAGGCTGAGGCATTCCAGTATGGATCATCAAAATCTGTCAAGTCACTGGTCAGTCCTGGTAATTTTGTCAGCACTGGCCCAGGGCACCTTTGACTTTTGGGGGTCTGATAATACCTTGCCATAGGGGGTTCTTCTATGCATTCCCACTGAATACTTGTAACCACCCCTGTCTGGTTCCAATGTTTCCATCATTGGGTGTTGGCACAGCCCACCCCCCATGTTTCCAGGCTAAGGGAGTATCCACATTTGGAGTTAATTTTGTGCTTACTCTAAATGATATTATTTTCATATATATATATATATATATATATATATATATATTTCAAATATATATATTTGAAACAAGCTTTCTCTCCGTAACTTTGCAGCCTGACCTAGAATTTGCTCTATGAGCAGGCTAGCAACAGTCTTATAGAGATATGCCTGCCTCTGCCTTTCAAGTGCTAGGTTAAAGGTAAGGGCCAATAAAGCCATCTGTAAATTTCAAAAAAAAAAAAAAAGCCACCAAGTTCCAAAGTTGAAACTGGGTTTATGCCCATCCCAGGGCCAAGTGTTCCTTGGCAGTGAAGGGTGCCCATGGATATTATTTGGTCTCCCTGCAAAGAGGTAGCAGACATGTTCTGTAACAAATTTAAAAATATTTAAAAACAGTTAAGTTATGCCAGTCATCTGCTGCCCTGTCTTTGCTAGGATGGTTGTGAGTCATACCCATTCAGAAAGTGAAGGAAATAGAGTTATGTCTCCCTCGTCGTTAGGCATACAAATGCCTTATTCCAACGGCCCGGGGCCATGGTATAATCAATCCCCAGTTTTATGAAGACAAGGACCTAATGTCACCAGCCACTGACCTCTATGAGTGATGAAAGACCCAAGACAAGGACAGAGACAGGTGTCACACTGCTGCTGTCACCGGACAAAATGCCTGCACAATTTCACTGAAGTCCACATCTCATTAGCCTGAGACTGTGCTGAAGTCCAGCCTCATGCTCAGTATCCGGCCTCAGGAATGTGGGGCAAGGCAGTACATACCACCAGGTACCCGAACGAAGAAAACGATGTTAGTGGGACATGTACATATGTTTATCACTGCCATGACAGTAATGCACACCTTCTTATGTCACATACGTTCTTATGTGCACACACACACACACACACACACACACACACACACACACACAATTTCCAATATTTCCAAAATTCTGTCTTCCCAAGCCCAACGATACAAAGACAAATTGATATCCCACCCTCTACATGGCCTAATGAGGGAAAGAAGACCTATCAACATAAATCACTTCCCAAAAAGGCCAACAGAGATGAAAGGTGAGGATTCGTATGCACACACAATAAGGAACAAACAGAAATAGCCCTGCCCAGGGAAGACTAGGGAAAGAACATTGATGCTGAGATGTGGAAAATAAAGAATTTCCCTATGGGAAAAAAAATCAGGCCAGATGGCAGGAGGGATGAAGTCACAGAGAAGGGGCATCCAGACATGCTTGGGGACAGAAAGAGCCCATATCCATGTCACCTGAGAAGAGCTTCCTTATAGTACAGAGACATCTAGAAACCCAATGAGGACAATGACAGTGCCAAAACTGAGGAGGGTCTTAGATGCCATGTGAAGGGGTCTATCACAGAGTCCCAGAGCCAGCCCCTGAGAAGCTTTCCAGGTACACAAAACAACCCTTTCCCTTCCTATGTGAAACTTACCTGGGTAGTTTGTCTCTCTCATTTCAAAGTGTTTGCTACAAGCCACAGACTCAGTGCTTCTTCTATAGTTCCTCATGTCGTATTATGGGCCATAAAGGGGCGAGGGAGACTTACAAAATGGGCAATGACAGTTCTGAGGAGATACCTCAGTGGCTAAAGTGCTTGCCATGAAGGCGCAAAGACCAGAATTCAGATCATCACAGAACTCACACAAACGCCAAATAGGCATGGTGGCACACCTGTGGTTTCAGCCTCAGAAAATGGAGACAGGGGACCCCTAGTGCAAGCTGACTGGTGTGGTTAGCCATGTCAGTGAGCTCTAAAGTAAAAGCACTCAAGGGTGATTTTCCGATATCAATCCCGTGTTTCTACATGTACTCACACACATGTGCGCCCATACATACACAGAAAAAAAAAATGGGCAACATGGAAAATCACAAAACCAGGTGTCCATGAGAGACTGGGGTGGAGAGAGCCCCATAGTTAGGGAACCAGCTAGAGGGCAAAGATCTGTTAAAGGCAGGAATCTAACCTGAGGGAGAGAGCCTGGGATTAGAGGGGGGAAAAGGCCAAGATCCTGGGTCTTTAAGATACAAAATCAATTGCCCTTCACAACTGTTACAGTAGGGATGAGGGACAAGTTCTATGTCAAGAGACTGCTGTCTGTAACCAGGGCAGATAAAGAGTAGACTTGCTGATACAAGGTTGTCACTCCAAACTTGGCAAATTTGAGGACATTCCAATGGAAAGGAAAAGAAAAATCAAGTTTAGAACACGCATCTACAATGGAATTATAGATGCATATGTAGTGAGCAAGCTGCCTTAGAGGGTGTGGGACAAAGAATATCGGACAACCAGGTGGGAAAATATCCAGAGATATTGTCAAGAAAGACAGGGTTGGCCAGCCATGGGGGTGCTTCTTTGTCACACCTGTAATTAACACCGCCTTTCTCCTCACTTCTGGAGTGTTCATTACCTGTTTCCTCCACTAGAATACGTTACACAGCTGTGTCTCCAGAAACTTGGATGTGGCCCCCAGCACTGAGTAGGGACCAATAAACGGAAAGTAAATGAAGAAACAAAGAAAGATCAAGGAAGGAAAGGATTTCAAATAGAGGAGTTGTTTTTAATGAATCAGGAGAGAAGGAAGATTGAAAATAGGTCATTAAATGTGAAAATTGGGTCACCAGTGAGCTTAGCCAGGGTCACTGCAATGTGTTAGTAGGAAAGCCATGTCATTGAGGAATTGAAGAAAGCATAGGTAGAATGCTGGATCAAGAGACCAGAAGATTAATTTGGGGGAAGAGAGATGGGAAGCAACCTGAGATCAAATTGTAGATTTCAGCAAATCAGCCAGAAATGAACGTTAAGCCATAAGTGAAGTAGTAGAATAGGCTGAAAGTTTTACAGAACCCAGAAGAAGAGTCAAAAAGTTGAGCTGTTTTCGTGGGTATTTTGGAGGGGCCAGGTAATGAGATCTGATTTTCAGAACCAAATGTTTGGGTATATAGAAGAAAAATGACACTGTCCTCAAATGATGGAACCCTAGTTCTCTCTTAGGAAGATGAGAGTGATGGCACCTCTTTTTTGGGTGGCTCTAATGAGAATCCAAAGGTGGCCAATCAGAGAGCTGGAAGGCTTGCTGTTCTATGGTATCAGCTGGCACCATCACCCTTTTGCAAAACACAAGCCTCACAGAGGAGAGAAAGAAACCAGAGCGTGGCAGTGAACATTTCTCTGAGTTAGACAGCACAGTATTTTCTGTTTGTTCATTTGTTGTTTGTTTGGTTTTTTCCCTACTGCTCAGAACAATGAATCTTAAACTTAGGGTGCTGTGGTCTTGAGATTCTGTGATTCTTCTGCACAATTCTTATCTATAATTGTGAGTTGTAGTGCATCTCTAATTGTGGGTTATGACTCAGTGGTGTGGTACTTGCTCACACACACACACACACACACACACACACACACACACACACTGTTCTTGTCTCACTAGTGCATGCAAGATGGTTATTTTGACAGCTTCTACACCCTGCTCACTTGTTGTTCAGTGCCCCCCCACCCGCCATGGCACAGCATCTCCGCCATCTTTCACAATATGGTTCTCTAAAGACACATGGAGCACCCATGTGGCATGTGCCATCTCACCTCTCCAGCAGCTTCCAGTCACAATTTTGACCTATCAAATAAGGAAATCTTACAGCAACCCTAAACTCGTTCCCTGTCTATTTAAATTACTTCCCCGTGAAGAGAAGTCCCGCCAACTCGAATGCCTTGGAGATAGGAACAGGAGAGAGAGAAATTTGCTTTTGTTAGCAGACTCCATAATTGCATGGAGATATGTCCACCTGGGTAATAACTAATGGGATTTTTTTTAACTTTTCATATAAATATTTCAGTTTCTTAGCTTGCTAGATTGACTTTTTCCTCAATATTAATTGCCTCCATAGTCTTCATCTGTGACAACATTCTAACCAGTGTCTCTGCGCATTTTTATTTCTTTCTCAGGAGCCTGCTCCTGGATGACTTCATTTCAAAATTCTAATACTATGAATAAATATTAACTTACTTTGCTCAGGGGGGACAAGTGCCTCTCTGGAGGGTGACTACCAAGCCTGCAGCCATTTGCTTCATGCATGCAGTGGGTCACTGGGTTTTAGTTTGGCCTATAAGTTATAAACTATAGAGATCAATGTCTCTAACATTATCATTTAGCATTATCTGCTGAATGTTCGTGAAGCCCCCACCTCCCGTGCCCCTAGAGGCTGTTAGGTTGGCAGTTGGGTTATCTTGCTCTGAGAAACACTTGTCAGGCTTTTCCATCCCAATGTGCCTATTCACAGATCCCAGACCCACTTGGTGATGGATCCCAAACATGGCCATCGTTTATCCCCTTTTGTACCCTGTTCTATTTACCTGCTTGTTTGCTTCAGTATTTTTGAGTCAGGATCTCACTCTATTGCCCTGGCTCAGGAACTCACAGCAATCCTTCTGCCTCATCCTCCCACGTATTGGAATTACAGGTTTACATAAGCTGTAATTTCTTTTTTCTCTCTCTTTTTCATTTTTGTTTTCATTTCTTATCCTTGCAGTAAGAGCTTGGGCTTCCAAGTCTACCTCTCCCCTCTGTCAATCACAGACCTCAGACGATGGGGAAACTAAGCTAGGATACTAACCTGAGGCTATAATTACAGCTTTTGCATCCTTGCAGAAGGTACTCAGGTTTCATGGTCTATCTCTCTACAAATGTAAGTTCTCTTAGCCCTGTGCTCTTCCTCTGACTGAACCTGGGTCTACTGCATGCCGTACAAGTGATCACCACTGAACTACCTCCTGCGCCTTCGCCTCCCCTTTTATAACTGAGCCACACCTGAGCGCATATTCTGGCCCCCGATACTGCTGCAGAAACTCAAGAAGCTTGAAGTGTCCTCAGCCTGGCAGGGGCCCAGGGCCAGATGGCGCACTCCTGCTCATCATAAAGCCTTGGTTCACAAATGGCTCCAAGTTCACTGGCCTCTAAAATAGCTGCTTTTCCCCATCCTCCAAAGCGGTGGACAGAAGGACAACTTGTTGATCGCCTCTCTTGCCATCACTGTCACCACTTTGTGACCTCTGAACAGCACAAAATCAGTGTCCCCCCCTGATCTTGTGAAGGCTACTGATAAAAATGACTTCCTCTCCTGGGTGAAAAGCAGCTTTGAGAGACACAAAAAACAACAGGCGAAGGCAGGAGCACTGCAGCAAACCCGCCACCTCTCAGATGGGACTTTTCTCAGCTTGGTGGTGACAAGCCCCCTCAGGAAAGCTGGAACTGTTAATTGCCAGGCTGGCATCGTGGGGTTTGGCTGGCGGCTTGGCTTTCGGTCCAATATGGCTTTTATCCTGAGCTGACGGAGCATGCTACACATGGCCCTTGGTGTTACAGCACTCTTGGGGTGACTGGAGAGCAGAGAGACTTCATAATGGAATATAGGATTTCTCACCTCTCGAGAACTGGCTCGGGAGCAAGAGCCGATACCTTCTGGTGGATTCGATGTAAGCCTCTAGGCTGTGTCAGCTGCACAAACGCCATTTGCATGAGCAACACTCACCATGGCATGAAGTGCATGCCCTCTGAGGTCACTCCATGAGGCTGGGGAAAAGAATAATTGGCCCTTCTCTACCTGTCCTGTGACCTCTAGGGGAAATGGTTCTGCCAACATTAAATAGCACAGGAATGCAATATTCCTTTTGCTGCATTAAGATTACACCTACAGTTCAACTCCTGGCTCTTCATTTTTGTGCATTCCTAAAAGACTGGTGGAAACACATTACCAGTTACCAGCTAAAATCTTTAGAGTAACCCTTAATTCACCTGCCTAGTGGGCAAACAGGTACTGTCCATGAGAGCTGCCTTACATCCCATTTGCAAATGTTAGCATTCTGGAGAGTTTTCCCCAGCACTGGAGCTCCTCCCACAGTTTGGGTCCTTTTATTGCCAATCACCTGAGTTATTTCTGGAAAACAACTTTTATTTCTCAAGAAAAATGGCAGGTGACACAGAAATGTCCCTTCTTGTCTACTCACTGTCCATCATAAGGTGCCTCCTACTGCTTAACTCCTCTTCCTCTTTCTTCACTCCATGAGGTTTTGCTTGCCTCTTTCTGGAAACTTCCCAAGAAGCATAGTCCTATCCCCAGAACCCAGTTCTTAAGAGTTGACGGCAGAACTGTTCTACCTAATGGTGGTTTAGTCAACCAGGGAAGCTTCTAGAACTCATCATCTTATCACCCAAGGCCCAGCAGAGAGGCTAGCAAAGGGAAAGATAGCAACATAAATAAATGTCCTGCCCTCCATATACACTGACTTTTTTTTTTCCTTATGACCTTCTTTGCCCAAGCCCTTCTCTTCCTGCAGGCCCTTCCTACCTGCCTGTTGTTACCACCTGGACCATAGCTTCCCTGATTAAGCCTTCCCATGGCTTCTCACAGCACAGCACGGGAACTTAGGATGAGCATGTGTTACCCAAAAGCACATATGAGCCAGACTTCCCCTGCCCCCTCTACCTGAAAGCTCCACGAGGTGGGAGCAGGGACAATGCTTTCAGATCACTCTCTCACTCCTGAATCCCAGAACTACAAGGAAAGTCACAGGTACTCTCTAGACAGGCAGGGGATGAGCCAAGCGTCTCATTAATGTCACCACAACCCAACACAGATGCTTTCTTAACTCTCCATTGACTAATAGAGACTTTAGGGCTCCGAGAGGATACAACCCGGCCTCAGACTGTGTAGCAAGACTGCAAAGCAAACCTTAAGCCTGTAGCCCTGAGATTCCCCCAAACTTTGCTTTCCATTGTGTTAAAACCTGCTCCTGGGTCCCAGGATGATTTAAAATATATAAATAAATAAAATAAGTGGACAGGAGAACAAGTGAATGAATGAATGAATGAATGAATGAATGAATGAATGAATGAATGAACATGTTTTGTTCTCAGCCCTCATCTGTACTGTCTGTGTCAGCCTGGCAGGGTAGGAACCTGGGATGCACCCAGAGCACCAAACCATTGGTACCCACTAATCACTGCACCACCACCACCACCACCACCCCAGCTAAAATAACCTCTCCGGATCCTGGGAAGTCCTCACAGCCTGATCACCACTGTTCTGAGACAAAGTGTAAAGAGTGAGGGGCTTGCCTTGGATTCTAAATGTAAAGTCACCAGAATCCCAATAAGCAACAAATGCGCTTCACTGCAATGTTTAAAACTGACATACAGGACTGAGGAAATGGTTTGCCCACTGAACATGCTTGCTGTGTGAACGTGAAGACCAGGATTTGAATCCCCCAACTCACAACAAAAGCTGGGTTCTGTGATCCTAGCACTGAGGAGATGGAGACAGGTTGATTCCTGGCGCTCACCAGGCAGACAACATAGGAAAATTGGTTAGCTCCAGGTACAGTGAAAGAGCCTGTCCCAAAAAACTAAGGAGTAGAGCAATTGAGGAAGGTACCCATTGTTGACTTCTCGCTTCTACCTGCACACACATACACACACACACATCACACACACACACACACACACACACACACACACACACACACACATGGGCTTACACACATCTGCACACATACACACAAAAAAAATAACAAAAATTGACATCGGTAGCATAGCACTGATCTATCATTAAAGAGTCAGAGGGAGGGAGCCAGAGAGATGCTCAGTGCTTGGTACTATTGCAGAGGACACAGCTTTGTTTTCCACGGCCAACCAATTCAGCAACTCACAACCATCTGTAACACCATTCCCAGGGTATATCTCATTTACTCTTCTGACCTCTGAGGATACCAGGTATGCACTTGGAGCATAGGCATACATGCAGATAAAACACACATATACAAAAATAATTTTTTTTTGAAGAAGGAGCAAGACAAGACAGAGTGGGCAAAAATCTTTCCACTTCCCTGGGCTCCAGGGTAACTGAATGAGGTTCTGCTCTGAGATATGCAGCTCTCAGAGGTGAGTAGAGGTGGCAGACAACTTGACATCTATCAGACACCTCAAAGCACAGACCCATGGTAGGTTAGGAACATCTGTCTGGCCTGCTCTGGGAAGAACCCAGAGGAGTGTCCAGGGACACCTGAGTATATTGTTTGTCATGAGAGAGGATGCCTGTCCTCATTCGAATCAGAGCTGCAAGCCTGAAAGCCACAAAACGATGGAGTCCTACTTCCTGATCTAGTTTCAGGGGCCTCTGGACCACCCCATGTTCTAAAAGAATGTTGTCCCCTGAAGCCTGGAGGCCACAACTCTAGGGAGATGAACAGGACTAAAAGCCCCCAGGGGCTACTTTGGCTGACATGAAAAGACAGGAACTCTTATGAAATGGGACTAATAGCTGTAGTCTTGAAGAAAGGACATGCGTTGGCTATGGGCTAAGGGGACAGGAATATCCGAGGGTTGACTTGGGGTGGCGTCTACGCTTTCAGAGTAAAATGGTGATTCAGGAAAAACAAAAAGGTACATGGGATGAGGCACTCCCAAGGGCTTTGAAGAGTAGTTAATGAGTTTGGGGTTGGTTTCATAAGACAGAGAAAGCCACAGGCAGGCTGTAACTGAAGAGGAGATGACCCAGGGACCTCATAGCAGTGATGCTTAGTCTTCTGATGGTACAATTGGAGGGGGACATGCAGGCAGGCGGGGAATAGAGAAGTGGGAGGCAACACTCTGGTCCACTTGGGGCAGAGGCTAACAAATGAGGTAAGGAAGGAATAAGTAACTAGCACAAGCCAGTAACCTCTTCTTCAGTGTGGAGAAACAGAGAAAGGTGGGGTGATCCTTGGGTCTTGTAACAGGATGGAGTTAGCAGGATTATAAAATACTTAAAGCAAGACGGACGTGAGATTCAGGGCAGAGGGAGGGCTTGTCATCAAGACTGGAGAAGATACTGGAGAAGAGGACACACACACACCAGTGCCACCAGCTGAAAACAATCCCCCAAAACTGCAGTCTCTGTCAGCCCCTCCCACTTGCGTCTTACTCACAGCAACAAAGTTTATTCCCAATAATACTGCTACAGTTGTTTATTCATCACCCTCGCATTTTAGAATTACCATAGCGGTGAAATTTATATTCAATAGCGTTATTACAATTTTCAGCTACTAATGAAATTATTGTTTCTGTTTGTGATGTGTTTGGGAGCCATAATGATAAACATTTCCTTTCAAAAATGCCACTGCAATGTTTATGTCCTCAAAACCTGCCATAAATGATAAATTGCAGAGTGCCCCTAAGCAGTTAAACTCTCTTCTTGGGAGCACTGGGCTTCTCACTTCTAGCATGGTGGGAATTAGATCCTGGAGTAGATAGGATTTGCAGTACCAAAGGCTGACATTTATAATCCAGGACTGTGTGGTCTCCAGATATTTTTGACACTATAGCTCATCAGAAAAAAAAAAAATAAGTTTTGTACGTACTCCTAAAACATGCAGCTGTTAAATTTATAATATAATGTAATGTAATTTATAATGTAATTTAACTATGATTATTTTCTACTGAGCTAATGAATGTATTATGCATATTGTGAGCCAAACACCAAAAAGAACTTGAGGAGATATAAAATAGACTCACACAGACCGGCTGCTTCCATCCCTTTCCCCACCGTCAGGGAATTCACGCTGGGGAAACTCCCTACAGTGTGGAGAGCCCTGGCCAAGAACATTGTCTCCCCTCATTCTCCATCTTTCTCATCCTCTGAGAGAGGAGCCCATGTAATATTGGATTCCCAAGCTCCAGGGCTAAACACGGCACTCTGAGAAAAGGCTTGAGGGAGAGGTGGGAGCACCATTTTCATCTGTTTTAAATTTGAGGGTTTTGAGTGAGAAATTCAGTTGAGCACAGGGCTTTGTAGTTAATAAGATCAGGTCTTAAAAAACTACATCTCTCTAGAGCAGTGAGGGCTCCTAAGGCATGCTGGGAAGAAGTCACCTGCTCGCTCCCTCCCATACTTTGCTGTACTCTAGCCTTGCTGTACTTTACTCCTAGGCTTTTCTCTCAGGTTCAAGGCAGTCCCAATGTCTCCTAATGATGGACACCTGGTACTAGACTGACTTTTATACCCAGGGACTCCACAGCCACCACCTGGTTCCAACAGTAACTGCTTTTACATTAAAACTATTTTTTCAGAGAAGTTTTTAAAAGTCTATGCCAGCATTAGGTCACCTCTAATGAACACACACAGGAACCCGAAGTGGTATGGAATGACTTCTATCATAACTATTCTTTTCCCTGGATATTAAAGGTGCAAGACCCAGCTCATAAGATGACTGGTAGACAGTTACACACACGGCCAGGCCTGGGGCTTGAGTTTCACTTGCTACCTTCCCTTCCTGTGAACCCCTCTGCAAGGTCATCTCCTTGGATTCTCTTCTCCAGAGGGAATTTTCCTGTAAGAGAAGCTACCCCAAGTCTCTCACTCTGAACTGCCTCCTCTTTATCCATCCTATCTTGGAGAAGACATCTGCTCCTGTGGTCGATGGAGATACTTTGGCCTACGAAGACCACAGAGAGGTCTCCCTCCTTCCTCAGAGTGCCTATAACAGGGTCATCACTTAACACTGAGTCCTGAGAGGCCTGTACCATGTCCTGAACTATTAGTTCAATTTGATGGTGGGGACATTGGATTTACTCTGAGGTTGACCAGAAGTACCTGCAGAACAGAAACTCTTATACAGTTCCCTGTACACAGTGGATATCAGAGGACATTTGTTGAATTCAACTACTCTTCCAAGCTCCTTGCTAGCCTCTTCCTTTAGCTCTTTTATCCTAGGACTGAGGCTATAACAAGAGAGGAGGGAAATAGATCATAGACGATGCTCAATACTGCATCTTTAAACCAAGTTATAATCTCTGGCCCTAAACACATCCACATACACCCCACCTCAGTGTACTTATTTGGCAATATTCATGTTTTTATTTAGTTGTCAACATTTAAAACCTAGCAGACCCCAAAACAAACAAACATATGGGTAAACCTGGAACAGTCACTTAGGCTGAGAAGGTCAAACCTACAGGGCAATGATTAACTAAGGAAACCTCTCTCCTCCCTAGATTCGAAGTTTTTTTAGTTTACAGTGCACCCATATTGCCAAGAAATTTAGAGCATTATGAAGCTAAGATTAGAGATACTGTAGACTCCATGTTCCCTTGAACAGCTTTCACTCACTGGTTAGAGACAATGTGGCATAGTGGCAACTGAGTGGAAGGGCAAGTGTGTGCTCTAGTCGCCACTCAGCCAGACTCCTGCAGACCTGGGAGAGTAGGTAGGTGTTCAGCACAAGTTTCCTGACCCACTTCCCCTACCCTGACACTCCTCTCCCTGCTTTGATTTATTTTTGCTATAATTACCTAATTGCATCTGTGTCCTTTCACTTCCTTTTCCGATTTGTATTCCCCTGCCCTGTTCCTGCAGTGGGATCTTGCTGGTAGGACATCGGAACCAGACCTTACCTCATTCTCAGAGTCTAGGCTACTGCAGCCTTGCTTCCGAAGCAAGTCAATGAGGAGCAGGGGCAGGACCATGGGCGGGGCCATGAACAGGGCCACCCCCAGCAAAACTCATTCTTCCAGCTGTCTAGACCTGACAAAATGAGGCAAGCTCAGTGTCGGGCCCACAGAGGCACAGAAGGTAGGAGGAAAGGCCATTGCCCAGAACGTGCAACTTTCTGGTCCCGTCCAAGGCCAGCCTCACATCTGTCATCCCCACTGATTTGCCAAGAGAGGGAAAGGAAATACAGAGAGGAGGGGGAGATGAAAAGGGGAGAAAAGTGACAAGGAGAAGCAGCAGAGAAGGGAAAGGTAGGGAGGGGAGAGGAAGCAGAGGAGACAGCAAGAGAATCCCTGAGCTGTAAAGAGCTCCTTGTGGAACTGCTGGTTCTTACCCACAAGCGCACAGCACTACCTGATTTAAGCAAAGCAGGGAATATGAAGTGCAATTTGCCCTTAAAATTCAGCATCACAAGAATGAAAAGGAAATGCTTCTCCGAGTTGTGACATTTAAGTGGTCATGCATTTTTCAACATATCGGCTATGCAAAGATGTTTATATTCATCTCTCTCTCAGTCATGTTTCATTTAAATGGGGTGAAAAATTTGCCTTCAAAAAGTTTAATTAAATAAAATAGAAACATGGAAATCAAAGTTAACTGCAAAAATACTTTCTTTAGAGGTGTATTTTAAAGGGGGTTTAGAAATATAAATTGCGTAAATAAAAAGGGAAGAAAATAAAGCTGACAAGTAAACTAAATAAATATTGTTATCTCGACTTCTTGCTGTTTCAACTTCGTGTATTTTTATCTCGTATTATATTTAAAAAAAAAAAATCCAGAAGGAAAAATGTCAGGAGATGACAAAGTAAAAGGTTCATGGATGCTGGGTTAATCTAAAACCTTTAGCAATAAAAAAAAAAAATAAAAAATAAATTATTTAAAGAAGCAGTTTCTTTTTTTAAAAATAAAAAAAGCTGTATGGCTACATGGATAGATTTAATTCATCATTTTGCAAGCATGCACATGAAGTTCACAAAGGTCTAACAGCAGTCCCAGCCAAACTCAGGCCTATCTATCTAGGCCCTGTGCTCATACATGCCAGTTTTAATATGCACCATAATGACAGCAACAATAATGACCTTAACTTGGGTAATCCATTTGTTGACAGCAGGTGATAATTCGGCCTTCCTGATAGTAATCTGTTTTTTTGGCAAACGGAGAGAGGGCTATTTGCCACGTACATTTATTTTTATGGGGATGACATGTTTTATAAAGCTGGGTACGGCACAGTACAGGTGTGAAATTAATTGTCCAAGTTGCAAAATATGTTCGTGATGGTATGTTAAATCTACTCTACGGTACACAGTGGCCCTGACATGATTCAACACTCACTTCCATTAAGTAACCACAAGCCTGTGTCTCCAGTTGCGGTGTTGCTTTGTGCCGAGTGGATAGCTTAGGGGCTCCCTTCTGCTGCTAGTTTACAATCTGAGCTCTTTAATTTTCCCCATTCAGCTTTTAGGGCCACCAAGACAAAGCACCTGACTTTTAAATAATATATTCCCCCTTTTAAATCTCTGCCTCCTGCCATTTCCTAGGAGTCCCATTTCCTGTCACCGTAATTACAATAATTTGTATGTAGTTCCTGGGATCACATTCCTAATTGAGTCCTAAATTGGTTAGCCTCATGAAGTTATTAATATGCTTTTTTAACCTGCACAAAATACCTATTTTCTCTGACTGAGCAAACAGTCTTCATTGTTCCATACGTGCTCTACCTCTCTTCCTTCAGTTTTGATATTACTGTTTCAGTTCAAATCATGTTGTTGTTGTTGTCGTTGTTGTTTTTAGAGGCATCAGAGCTGAAGGGAAAGATCTGGGCACAGACCCATGAGAGCCAATACTCAGTGGCTCTAAGTGCTGTGCTTCACATCAGCACTGTGAAAGGACTCCTGGTCACTCTGTCACTAGGGGAGAGTGTGATGAAGCAATAAAGTGGTACCACCAGGCTTACACATGACCAGCTGACCAAGCCAGAGCCCAGGCTGGCCTAGAACTTTCTAGGTAGCCCAAACTGTTCTGGTGTTGTCTGTCCTCTTGCCTGAGACCCTGAGTGCTGGGATTGCAGATGTGGGATCATGATGACCACCCTGGGAGGAAGTGTTTTTAAGTGATTGTCACAGCCAGATTTCTGTTTTAAAAACACTGGTTTTAGGCAGTCCAAATTATTAGTCTATAGAACTTGCCCAAGCCAAAAATAAATAAATACAAACATATAAACTTAAGTTATAGAAAAGGGGGGGATGGGATTTGAGGCTGGGCAGTGGTGGCACATGGCTTTAATCCCAGCACTTGGGAGGCAGAGGCAGGCGGATCTTTGTGGGTTCGAGGCCAGCCTGGTCTACAAAGCGAGTTCCAGGATAGGGCTACACTGAGAAATCCTGTCTCAGGAGGGGAAAAAAATGGAATTTGAGAATTTTTCACCTTCAGGGAAGTTTCTACTCAAATGGAAGGTTAAACTAGTTCAATAAAACAGAACAGCCTGACTGTGGACCAGAACCATGAGCTAGCTTCCTATCTTACCTGGAAATGGTGCCATGAGTGTGTATGTTATGAGCAACTAAATCTATCTTCTATCTGCCTGGAAGAAAGGAGGACAGAGGATGGCTCTTCCGACAAGCTTACCCCAAACTTGGCAGGGAGTGCAGCCATGCTTCACGCTGCAAGGCCTGAGGCCAGCTCAGGGAATCTTCCACTGAAATTGGGATGCTGAAAAGTCAGGTCTACCCCAAACATGAAGGCACATTCAATTGCTGCATCAGCCAGAATCAAGATCCTATGGCCAGTGGCGTCCACAGGTGTGACCACTGATTGTCTTGCTCTATTGAAGGCATAATCCCTCCCTGACTGCTTTTTCACTCAAGGTTTTTCTAAAGAGTGTGTCCGGGAGGCTTTGTTGAGACAAAAGTCAATACCCTGACAATTCCTCTTTGTCTCTTCTGATAACACAACACAGCCTCCTTTCAAAATCCTAGTAATAGGGGTTTATCATAATTGTACAATAATAATGATTTTACTTGCAGAGGATGGAATGCTGTAGCTCGGGTTTGGATGTAAAGCATTTCAGGGGTGGAGAACACACGATCCTTAGCGCACTTGAAATTCCAAGGTCTGAAGGGCAGGAGAGATGTGTGAAAATAATCTGAAGAATCTCCACATTAGGCACTTCTGCGTTTATTAGGCAAATGCATGCATTCTGAGAATCCACAGAACATCTCTGGGAAACGGGTGTTCATTCAAAGCCGCTGGAACCCTGATGGCGAGCAGGTCTTTCCCAACGGCCTCTAATGGCCAACAGCACCTTGCTCTGGGACCTGGGATGCACCAAAGCCAGAGTGAGACAGTGGACAATGGTCTTTCTCCAGACCCTCACCGGAAGTCGTTGCTTCTGTTTCCCGTACTTACTGTTTTTATATAGTCGCTAGCCACACAGATGTGTGATAACATCACGCAGTTTTGATTGGCATTTCCCTGATACTTAGTGACTGGGCCTCCTTTCAAACCTGTCAGCCACTTCTGTGTCTCTTTTGGTGACAGGTGTATTCAGATCTTTGTCCTATAGTTTTTAATTCTGTTGCTTTTTTTAAGTTAGGGCTCAGAGCGGTGGGTTTCATCATGGCCTCATGGTTTGTGCATCCTTAGACTTCTTCTCATTCCTTTCCTTCCCAGCTTCCCTGATCAGCAACTCCTCTCCCTCGGTTCCCTTTCTCCCCCTGGTTAGTGCCCACCCTGCCTTTTCCTTTCCCATCACAGGAGGCCCAGTACTCTTCCTGTCTCACACCTCCCTAAAGATCTCCTCCTTAGAGCTGAAGACATGGCTCAGTGGCTAAGAGGACACACTGCTCTCCAGAGGAACCAGGTTTGATTCCCAGCATCCGTACAGAGCAGCTCACAGAGGCCTGCAACTCCAGCTGCAGGGGATCTGACTCCAGCGGCCTCTGTGAGAACCTGCACTCACGTGCTCATAAACCACACATAAGTCCACATAAGTAAAAGTAAGAAAATAACTCTTTTAAAAATCTTCTCCACTCCCCTTATGGCCTCTCTTCTAGTTTCATGCTGTACAAATACACACACATACACACATATACACACACATGCACACATACACACACATTCACATGCATACACACACATACATACACATATATACACACACACATACACACACACACACATACACATAGACACACAAACACACATATAGACACACACACACACTATTTAGATTTTACATATCACAAAAAAATATATGGTATTTGTTTTTCTGAGTCTGCTTTAACCCATTTGGTTTTTCATTATTGAGTCTGGAAACTTCACATATTTTAACCCAATGACAACTTGGACAGTACTGACGACAGGTCTGGATCTCACAGTGGAGAATGTAGGGAGCTGAACCTTCCAGAGAACTGTCTCACATCCTTGCCTTTTCTTGCATAAAGTCTACAAACTGACACACACACACACACACACACACACACACACTCCTTTCTAATGCCCTTGTGCAGACCTAAGCCAGGTGAGACAGAACAGAAATGGGCTCTAAGAACCACCTGGCCTCATGTCACAGAAGACAAAGCTTCACTTCTTTCCTGACCATGAATTGCAAAGTATGTCAGAGTCCTCTCAAGGTATTGGCTATGCTATCCACTCTTCCAAACTAAAATACAAAACAAACAAAAAAAAAATTAAAGAAGAAACATCAGGTCCCTGGGTTCTCCTGTGTCCCTGGCTTACTCTTCCCTCTCTCATATATATATATATAAAATCAATCTATTTCTGCACATTTAGGTTCCCCTCAATAGTAGAAGGAAACATAGGCTTGAAACAGTCCCAAGAACATTCTTTTCTACAGGACAATGTCAGGCAATGCCTCGTGTCTTCCAGAAACGTTGTCCTGGGCTGAGCCCTTCCAACTGGCCAGCTGGTCTGCTCCCTAACTCACAGAACAGCTGTCTGCTTTCGTAAACACCCAAAATATTTGTGTGTTAAAAACTCTGCTTAGTAGGAACTGAAGAGATGGCTCTTCCAGAGGACCTGGGTTCAATTCCCGGCAGCTCACAACTGTCTGTGACTCCAGTTCCAGGGAACTCAACACCCACGGCAAAACACCAATACACCTAAAATAAAAACTAACAAATTTTTAAAAAACAAAAAAGCTCTGTAGAGGACCTGGATCCATCCTCATCAGCCATGGAATCCCAACTCAGAGCAGAGAACCCTTAGCTTCTGCCATGCAAAATCCCCTTGCCTCTCCCTCAAACAAGGATGGCTTTCTTACATAAGTGGGTAGGTCATTCTCGGTCAGTTTACAATAACCTAACTGCCTGTGCCATCAGAAGCAGTGCACCTTGGGACTGGAGGCTTTGTCCGCTGTCCGATGCCTGAGGGACTGACTTCAGATTCCTTTGGTCTTCCTACCAAGCATACCCATGACCCCAGCATGCTGGCAAGCAGAGACAGCTTTGCAAATGCTTTTTGGTTAAAATACGTGTCTCAGCTTTTTCTCCCGTTGTTGTGATAAAAGACCCAAATGGAAGCAATTTAGGGGCGGGGGAGGAGGGGGAGGCATATTTGGCTCACCATCCCAGGTTACCAGGAAGTCAGCTGGCGGCAGCAAGCCCTTCAGCACGCATCAGCAGTCCACAAGCAGAAAGCTGTAAATGCCCAGCTTGATTCCTCCATTTCTACAGTCCAGGGTCCCAGTCAGAAAATTGTGTCACACACAGTGAGTGGTCCTTCCAACCTCTATTAATGCAACCAAGGTAATCCCCACTGGCATGCCCAGAGGTATGGAGCTGACAGTTAGCAGCAGCCACCACAGTTAGCAATTCCTGCTCTAATCCCCACCACAGCCACCTCACACCTGTCTTGCAGGAGAGCCTCCAGCTGACCTCATTCTTGTCCCTTCTCCGTTAAGACGCCAGACTGATCTTCAGAAAGCATCAATCAGCCCTTGTCCTTCTTCTGAAAACATGTTCTCAGTGTTTTCAAATGTCACTGAAATCAACTCTAAATTCCTGATGTGGCCTGCAGTCCAGCAGGACCTGGGCTGTGTGACCCCTGACCTTATCTCTGGCCACACCCTCTGTTCCCCAGACACAGTTTTCTGAGTGAACAGTACTTCCCCTAGGGCCTGCCCTGAGTGAAGGCTCATACAAGGCCTCCCCAGGAAGCCTCCCCCGTGATAACTTCCAGCCTGGACACTTCACGTCTCGTGTGTGACCCATCCTTGTCACATGCTACCATCCGTTCTGTCATGTGTCTGGTTTTTATAACAGGCATAGTTGTTTTCAGAGAGCATCATGTGTTGATGTCACTCTGTCCGGTGAAGCTACACTATTTTTGCTCTTGCTCCATACCCAGGTTCTCAAATTGTGCCTGCCAAGCCTCAGGTGCTCTCAAAGGATTATTTGGAAGAACAGCCCCCTAGTTTATGCTCTAAAGAATGGGTGTTTTTGAGACCCTTTTGTTCATAAGACATCCCCCCATTTCTAAGCCGAGAGTACTAATTTCTACCTTCATATTACTTTTCCCCCAAATAATAGAAATAATAGCCACCATTTGGCTTTGAAATACCATTCTATATTAAATACTTAGACAATCTGCATTTATTATAGGTCAACCAAAAAAGAACTGGATATTACCTGTCTCCTATAATTGGATTGTATTTTCTGAAGAATCATGTTATTCTAAAATTTTTGCCTTCTAATTTTCTTTGGTATTATATGTTTTTATTCCTTGCAAATAAATGGGCAAATTGTTCCATTTTTTGCATGCAGAAATCAGGGGGAAATATTAAAATCTTAATCAGACTACAAACCTCCCAAAAATGACCTGACTTGCATATATTTGGGCAGGGGGCTTCTGCAGAAAGCAATAACTGTATGTTCTTAGAAAATACTGGCCTGGCTGTGGTGGTGCACACTTTTAATCCCAGCACTCAGGGAGACAGAAGCAGGTGGATCTCTGCCAGCCTGGTCTACAGACTTACAGAGTTAGTTCCAGGGCAGCTAGAGCTGCATAGAGAAACCCTGTCTCAAATTTAAAGAAAAGAAAAGGAAAAAAAGAATGGAAAACCACACTATTGAAACTTAACTTACCATCAACATAGTCTCTGGGAATAACTTCAGAATGGGCTTGCTAGACCAAGTAGACTAATGTTTCTCAAAATAGCCTCTTGTATACCTGAGTAATGTCATTTAATATATCATCTCTCTGAATCTTTTGCTTTTAATGTCTTATTAATATATATGAATTATACATAATAATGGGTCATTATGACATTTTCACATATGCACATGATGTATTCATTCTATCATGTCCCCTCCCTTTGTCCTCCCACTCCCATTAGCCTTCGCCTTCCTTACAGATAGTCTCTCTTCTGTTTTCATTCACCTCGTGTGTGTGTGTGTGTGTGTGTGTGTGTGTGTGTGTGTGTGTGTGTGTGTGTGCAAAACCCAACTAGGTTTCTTTAGGGTTGTTGGCAGTCGTGTGAAAGTTTGTTTTAGGAGAATATGCACCTTATTGGTGGCTATACCACTGAAGAAAATGTCTCACCAAGCATTATCTGCAAACAACAGGAAGGGTGGGACCCCAAAAGCTCATTCCCCCTTCTTGATAGGGTGCTGATGGGCCAGGTTTTTGTAGATCTTGTGCAGGTACTTACAGCTCTACTCTGAATTCCAGGGTATCATACCTTCTGGCAGTGTTCTGTGCCAGCCCTCCCCCTCCAGATCTTACACTCTTTCTGTCCCTTCTTCCATGATGTTCTCCATGCCTTGGGTATTGGGGATGGGATACAGATGTCCCATTTATATCTGAGCACTGAACAGTCATTTATTCTCCATCATTTGACCCATCTTCTGTCTCTCAGTATAACATTGACATTACTACCCCGTGTTTTCTCCCTCCGTGCCAAATGTGCTCCTAAGCCCACCTTGAGTATGACCTCACATAACTCCTAGCGTCAAAAAGTAGATGTTGCAGGTCCATCTCACAGAAAACAGGGTTGATAATGTGCAAAGCAAACTGTCATATTTAGTCACATTCCCTCCGGAATTTTCCTGTGGGAGGATTTCACATTGGGAAGGCTACAACGTTAAAGCAATGCAGAATCCTTCTATGAGCCTGCCTAGGAAGACAGAAATGTTTCCAAGAGTCTTTCCCTGGTAAAACTGAAGGGACAACACTCACTAGCAAAAATGATGGCAGCATTAATAACAGCCTTGTTGAATTTATCACCTTTCTCTCTCGCCTTGATTTTATAAACACTGCATATTAAATCTGGGCCACGTGCCTACAGTCATCTTGGAAAAAGTATTTCATCATCGGAGTATCTGGCCATTTGAAGAAAACAGCTTGTCCCAAGTTCCTACCTTGACCAATGTTTTTATGGCCCAGTGAAAATGCGATGACCTGCCTCTTCCCGCCTCATGAATGACCACCCACAGATACCACTTCTGCTATGAATGATTTTCTCAGAAACCAAAAACTTTCTAAGAAAACAGTGATTTCATCTCTGAACTCTTTTGAGTCTGCTTAATGGCAGGAAGCACCAGGCATTTGGTGAGAGGCACAGATAGAGTAGTAGTCGGGGACAACAAGGGAACCCAAGCCGTCAATACTTGAGTCTGCCTTACTAATCACATAACTTCCTGATTTTCACCATTTTACCCATTCCAAGCACACACCATAAACTTTCATGTTAGCATAAAAATGAATCTTATCTATGTATTTCTCTTGTATCTTATTGACCGGAATTTAATTAATCCTCAAATAAAGCTATTAAAGTTTCCTTAAACATTCAGGGCTTTTCCTATCTTTTACTGCAGTTACCCTAAGTCCTGTGGATACTCCTTTCTGAACAAATGAGTAGTTTTTTAACCCTGGCTGATATTTAAAACACACAGGATCCTAATGACACTTTCAAGGTCATTCCCTTCTACACATGCATACAGATCAGTGGCTAAATTATTATTTTTTTATCTTACCTTGCCTACAATATGACCACTACATTCCATGCCATGGGATCATCAGAAATGGAAGGACTGTGTGATATAGTTTATTGTACGTGTTCACTTGACTGGCCCACAGTGTCCAAAGGTTTGACTAATCATTATTCTGGATATTTCTATGGTGGCGTTTAAATTGGATGATCAACATTAAAATGAGTGGATCTGAGCAAAGCAGACTACCTTCTCCGTGACAGGTAAACCCCATCCAGTCTGATGAAGTCTGGATAACAGTTCCTTGTAATTGAAGCTGTGGCTGTGGCTCGTCCCTGCATCTCAAGCCTGACGGCCTACCCTGCACATTTAGACCTGCACTTACCAGGTCTCTCAAATTGGTCTGAGCCAATTAATTACTAACAGATCTATAAAAAGATGATTGGTAGATAGATACATAGATGATAGATAAATGATCAGTAGATAGGTAGATGATAGATAGATGGATGATGATGATGAAGATAGATAGATAGATAGATGATAGATAGATAGATAGATAGATAGATAGATAGATAGATAGATAGATAGATAGATAGATAGATGAAAGAGATCTTGTCTGTTTCTCTACAACAACACAGACTAATTCACACAATTCTAACATCATTGTCATTTGCAAGGTGTCCCATTTCTTTAGTTAACAGAACCTGTGCCAATTGCACAGCACATCTGGAAAGTTCCACTTTGTCAACCTTCTATCATTATGTAATGGTCAGAATCCTGCTGCAAATGAGTTGATACCAAAATCTCTTCACATCAATGTTGATGTTATGCCTAAAAGCACAGAACCTGTATTGGCTGCTCTTCTTTACATTATAAATCTTGAGATCATCACGTCTCTAACAGACCATGTCCTCAGGGTTACTAATTTTACTTCTGTTTCCATAGTAGAAAAAAAAATAATTGCAGGCTTTGTTCAAGGTGGTCACTGTGTATCAGGGGATCTGCTGTTCAATGACTTAGAAGACATGAAGGCAAATGTCCTATCTTCAAAGAGCTTAGAGTCTAGAAAAGCAGATAAAAATAATGGCAAAAAATAGAGTAATACTTCACACTGATCATTTCACAAAGGGCATTTCAGCCTCATCTCTAGAAAAACATTGTTTTATATGTATGCTCATTCATGTTTATGTGTGTGATTTCAGACACATGAATACCATGGCATATGTATGAAGGTCAGAAGAAAACCTCAAGTATTAGTCCTCACCTTCTAGGTTAGTTAACTGCTAGGTATACCAGGATAGCTGGCCCAATAGCTTCTGGGAACTACTGTCTCTGTTCCCATCTTCCCACAGGAGAGCAGCAATTACAAACATATGCTACCATGTCCAGTTTTCTTTTTAGTTAGTTAGATAGCTAGTTAGTTAGTTAGTTAGTTAGTTAATTAGTTAGTTATTAAGTTTTGCCTGCATGTAGGTCTGTGTGAGGATACCAGATGCACTGGAACTGGAGTTACAGACAGTTGTGAACTACCATATGGGTGCTGGGAATTGAACCCAAGTCCTTTGGAATAGCAGCCAGGGGACTCTTAACCTCTGAGCCATCACTTCAACCCCACCATGTCAAGTTTTATGTTGGTGCCCACTGAGCCAACTCCTCAATTCACAGTATAATGAAGTTGAAAATAGCTGACAGAAAGTGATTGCTATACTAACAGTGTTACTTTAGTTAAGTTCATATTGAAATCTTTAGAATGTGCTGGGATGTGATGATACAATGTGCACAGGAAAAAAATAATGTGCCCCCTAATCCAACATGACCAGTGTCCTTATAACAAGAGAAACTTGGGCAGAAATGTATAAAAGGGAGTATTCTATGAGGCACTGGGCAAAGGTGGCCATCTTCAGGGAAAGGAGAAAGCCCTTCAAGGAAGAACCCAAACAGCCAACAGCTCAGACCTCTAGTATCCAGGATCCAGCAAGGTAAATACTAATGGTTTGGGAAACCTTAGAAAACTAGTAAGAGCTTGCGTGTGAGAAACATGCTGAGCAACAGTAGACTATGAGACAAATGAGAGAGCCACCGTCCAGACAACATCACCCTGATTTGATGACAGCCATGACTAAAATGGGAAATGTGAGGGACGTGAGTCAGTTAGGGTTAGGGATGCCGGAAGTTATGAAGTAGCTACTCACTTTGCCACTTATGATATGTCTTTAAAGATGATCCCCAACACAAACTCCCCATCAAGAATTAGAGAGCCTTCCTCTCCCCAAATCTAAGCCTGAAGCTTGCTCTGTGATTTGCTCTGACCAATAGAATGAACTAGAGGCAATCTCTTACGAGCTCCAATCCAAGCCTCCTGAGACCTTCCTCTTCTTAGAAGCCTGTGGTCACTGACACTGGGTAAGTTAGAGCTGGCTTCTGAATGGTGGACCCTGGACTCAGCTCAGTTAGCCCCACTCACATCAGTAGTCACTCATCTGCCACCACAAGCAAAATTACCACCTCCAGACTGACTGCAGACACAAGTGAACCAAGAAAATACAGCAGAAGAACCACCCAGCTGACCTCAACCCACACTCTTGATACATATAATTGTACACTTACACATGGACGCTGTTTTGGACTAAAGTCTTAGGATGACTTCTAGTATACTGCAAAAAGTAACAGCACTGTAGAATGAATATTGTTGCCTTCTACCTAAATCAGTAATTCAAGAGCAAAGCAATCTGGATGGAAATTCTTTTTTCAACAGACTGTGTTACAACTATCAGTGAGACCATTGAATGTCTCGCTGGTTACATAATCCTGAAACACACACAAGAGAAGTCTTATCTGAAATACAAATCTGGAAGACAGTGAGGTTGCTGATTTCCATGCATGGAGAGGTTCCCATAAATGAGGATGGATAAAATGAGGGGAAATCGATTCATAGTAAGACCTTGAGATCATCAACATTTCAGATCAGACCAAGCAAGAAAGTTAAGAAAGGAGAGGAGATACGAAAACAGAGAAGTACTACAGAAAACAACAGACTATTCTTGTCAGAGTCAAATCATTAATATGTCCAACCCAGCATGGTACCTCTTTTCTTTAATCCCAGCACTCTAGAGGCAGAAGCAGGCAGAGCTCTGTAAGTTCTAGGCCAGCCCAGGCTACACAGTGAGACCCTGTCTAAAAAAAATTAAGGTGGGGGGGGATAAAAGTCCATCATTTGTGGACAAGGAGATGGCTCAAAAGAGCTTGTCATCAAAGCCTGATAATCCAATTTGGATCCCTGGACCCTACATTTTTTTTTTAAACAAAAACACACTCAGTGTCTGTGCATCTGTCCCTCTACAGTGAGATGGGGATGAGGTCACTGTGCCACCAGCTGTCCTGAACAACTGCAGCAACAAACAAAAAGACTTAGCCTCCAACGAAAGTGGAAGGCTGAGAACTAACTTCTGAAAGTGGCCTCCTGACCTCCACAAGCATGCTATGGCATGTGCATATCTCCCCTTTTAATCTCTCTCTCTCTCTCTCTCTCTCTCTCTCTCTCTCTCTCTCTCTCTCTCTCTCTCTCTCTCTCTCTCTCTCTCTCCCCTCTCTCTCTCACACACACACACACATACACCACATCACACAAATATTTGAGAAGAAAAGAATTCCAGCATTTATAAATGGGGACATCTTTGGCAGAAGACCAGAAAAGTGTTGAAAGCCAAATTAGTCTTAGATGTCACTAATTAGTGAATGAAGGGAAGGGTTGAAAATCATGAGTGAATATAATTCTCTTCCTGGATCTAGCAAATTTCATCGCTCAGCCTCGCACATTTTCTGCCCCTCGCTCCAAGAACCCATGAGCTACAGAACACAATCAACCTTAGGCACACAGATAGGTGTCATTAAAACTTACGGTCCCAGGATAAGCCGGACCTTTCATTCCTCGCAGTAAAGGGAAGGAGGAGGAAGACAATCCTTGACTGAAAGTGAAAGGCTCACAGAGGAATTTCTTTAAAAAAAAAAAAAAAAAAAAAAGACTTGGGTGCAGTTTTTCTCAACTTTATTGAATCATGAAGTCATAAGTGATGTGTCAAAGTCTAGAAGATGGAAAGAGATTATTAATGTTCACAGCCTTGGTGGGAGGAAAGATAAAGTGTTGGTTTTGAGACAAGAGGCCAGAAAAATTTACATCAGATGACCAGGAATCCTCATGTGGGAAGGAGCCCAAAGATGATCAAGGAAGTTAAGGGTAACAGACAGTATTTGGAGTCACAGATAAGATGGTGAATGGTCCTGAGGTGGAGGACAATATAATTTCAGTATCGTTCTTTGGAATAACTGGTGTTTATCCAACCCCATGGCTTGCACAATGGAGCAGACAAGTCAGTTAGTTGGACCAATGGAGGACTGGGATTTTGTGGATAGATGTAGAAGGGTAAGAGGTTGTGGTCTTTGGGGTTTGGACAAGATAGAAGCTTTAGTGATGGATGGAGAGATTGTTCGCTCATTAAAGGGGAGTAGGAGCAGGAGGATGGCTGATTTCGATTCAAAAGAAGGAAGAACAGTTCAGGGATCAGAGAGCTTGTAAATAAGTTTAAGGAAGAAAGTGGAAGGGCTGTGAGGCTGTCATCGGGTGTGGTTATCCTGGAGCCTGAGGTTCCAGAAGCAGAGGCATTCCCAAAGGTGATGCTATAGGGTGCTGTGTGCAGCTGAGCTGCCTGAGCACAGAGTGAAGTGTTCCACCCATGCTATGTCGCCAGACAGTCCTCCAGGAGTGGGTGCTAAAGATCGTGATGGTGGTGGAAGCTGGGGCGATGAAGTAGAAGAGACAAGCAAGCAGCCCAGCCCTTGGGAATCAGGGGAGTATGGGGAGATGAGCAAACAGCTGGGGAGAAATAAGGTGTGATATACATACATACATACATACATACATACATACATACATACATACATACATACATAGTTACATACACACGGTCCGTCATGCTGCTTTTTGTCCTGGGACCTGGTTTCACAGTTCCTCTAAGGCCTAGAGGGTGTGGATAAATGAGCAGTCCCTGTCCCCCCTCAGCCTCTGCATTTCCCTAAGGAAAAATCCGTTTGTAGCAAACACAAGAGGGGGATGAAAGGAGCCCATGAAGAATAGACAAGATCCAACAAAACTGTGACTCTCAAACTGAGGAAGGAAGAGAAACAACCTGGAAAGCAACTGTGGAGACTATCTCTGTGCCATGTGGGCACATTTTTTATCTTGTTCAAGACTCTCATTTTCATAGAAATAGTTATGCTTTGTCATGGTGGGGCCCAGTCTGCAGACGGAAGTTTCTCGCTTGTACAAATTAAGCCTGTCTTAAGGTCAGAGACAAGGAGCCAGACACAGCCACACCTTACCTCCTTAGCATCTCAGCAGACAAGAGAGTTCCTGTTTCTGCCTGCTCATATCCACTCTCTGCCCAGCCATCTATTTCCTGTCTCTCTGTCCAGACCTCCAGGCCTCTATGGTTAGCTAGTGGCAAGCTCCATCCTCTGACCTTCAGACAAGCTTTATTTGTACAAGCAAGACACCATCACACATTCCACACCAGAAACATGATGCATGATGCAATGTTGGTCTTAGAATTTCCTGGGAATAACATAAGATCCTAACTGGAGCCCAGGCTGACTTCTTTTTCCCAGTGTAAGTCGCTCAGTGAATAGAAAGATATTTTTCTGTATGTTCTCAGGAGAACCCAAGCCGCTAGGTGAGTGCAGAGCTACCAGGAAAAAAGAACATACCTAGCACCTGCCTGAGGACAAGGGTCTAACTCTTCACCACCGGCTTGGCTCCCATGCCACACATTCTGTTCCAGTAGCCAAGGGTTTGCAGAACCTGTGGTGAAGGAAGGTCTTTTCTGCTATGAATGTGACCCTTGCATATTTTTGAGTTTTCAATAGATAGAGAATATTTCGGGGGAAAGAAGATGCATCTTATAACAGCCACCATTGGCTACCCTGGCACACAGCTCTCACTGGTACAGCTGATTCTTCATCAAGGCAAGACAGTGAGCACAAAGTCTTGAAATTTTGTCTGCTCTTTATCCAAGAATGTCTACTACTGTGCATTGTCCTAAAGAAAGAATGTGCACCGTGTAGTATCAGTCTGTGACACCTAAATATATAGTGGTACAGGAATATTAAGAGAATGGTATTATAATTACACAGTATAATATCAAACAGTCACGTGATATGACACAGAGGGGTATGAAGCACCATATGAAAACCAAGCTAAAATCGGGCTATAAAAACACTTACAGGTAATGCCTAGAGAAAAAAAAAACTGGGGTTCATGAGATGGCTTAGCAAGTAAAGGTTCTTGCCACCAAGCCGGATGACCTGAGTTCAATCCCCAGGACCTACATAATGAAAGTAGAAAACCAACTTCCACAAGTTTCCCTCTAACTGCTGTACGCACCCCACAGAATGTACACACACACACACACTTACACACACACACGTATACAATAAATTAATAAATTAATAACTTTAAAAGCTGGTAATATAAAAATGTGATCTCTGATTCTCTCTAAGTGTTTAGATTGAGGATGGTTTTTGGCTTTCCTCTTTTTTTCTCAAATTTTCTAAGAAAAAAATCCAAAACCAAAAAGGTTATTATGTAAGATATACATCTTTTAACAAGAAAAAATGTTTTTAATCATTTTAATAGATATGATTTCCATATACTAGTTTTCAACAACAGTACTCTAGGAAACAACGTTCAAATATATTTTCAGTTAGCCAGCAAAATATAAAGACAATATCCCCTATAAATTAGAATGCAGATGAAAAAGACTCCCCTCTTCAGAAAAAAAATTGTCCTTATGGGAGGTGCATAAAATAATGTTCCTAACCCTCTACCTTCTGTCTTTTTAGTTCATGATTGTATGACTAACAAGATGTCTATGTCTCTAAGTTGCTAGATCGAGTTCAAGATTACTTCTCTCATGAATGATCAGTAAGGGTACTAGTTAGCACCTATGTCATACCTTTCATTGTATGTTTCAAGTGATATATGATGTCAAAGCAGAGACACACTAAAATACACACACACACACACACACACACACACACACACCAATACGAAAAGTTCAAGACATTTAAAAATCAATTGAGGAAAAATCTATAGCTATTTTTATTCTAAATGCAAATGATATAAAAGAGCTAGTAAAAAAAAAAAAACGTTAAAAGTGCTTCATATTTAAACAACAGGGTTTTTTGTCTTACATTTTTGAGACAGTGTCTCATCCAGAAGCCCTGGTTGGCTTGGAACTGGCTATTAGACCAGATGAAGACCTTCGAACTTGTGATCATCCTTCTGCTTCTGCCTCACAGCTCCTGGGATTACAAGTTTGATCCATCACACCTGGCTAGCCACCTTCTCTATTCCTACATACAAAAGGAAGCATTTTCCCAAAATTCTCTGGGAAGGGAATATTTGAATCTCACATAGCAGAACAATCTCTAATTACTTTATTTAAACAACTGATGCTTGGGGAAGACTCGTTAGCCTGGGATGACCTCAGTGAAAGCTTTGGGAAGGGATGCTCGGAGGACTCAACACTGTTGGTTAATGCGGGCAGTGAAGGAATGTACTGCAGTTAGTCAATACTCCCAGCCTCGTGGTAAACAAGTGCTCTACAGAACTTCTTGAATAAGTAGCCAATGGGGTTCTTTAACATCTATTTCATTCCTGGGTCTGTGTTCACGGTTAATACTCCCTCTTTTCATAGGTAGATCTCTTCCACCATGAGAAAGACTACAAGAGAGCCCTTTACAGTTCACATTCCCCAAACTGCCATCATATTTCATTATACTGGTGTAGGGAAAGAAAAACAAGGCCAACTCTTTTGAAAAATAAAGAAACATTTATTTATAATGCATGTCAATAATGAGCTAAACTGTTGTTTCTTAGCAACTCGTTCTTCGGGACCAGATTAATCAGGGGAAATGATTTTTAAATTATTTTTAATGCAACTGTTACTATCAGGGTCAGAAAAATCAATTAGCAATGGAGTCTTACTTCTTAAATCCATAAGGCTTTGACAAGTATTGAAGAGATGGTTCCATTCCCATTTGTGATGTTCTGGTCTCTTTTCTTCAAAGCCCTGTAACCCTTTTAGGTTGACATCATGCAAAGCAAGGCGTCAAGGATTTCATTAGCACGGCTACACAGGCCTCAGAGTGTGTCCCCGACTTCTTATACTATTTCACTCTCTAGGCTTGGGTGACTAATTTTAATCTCAAAAAAAAAGTTTAGCCATCCATTGAAGTGCAATAAAACCTCAAGATAAAACTTTACATTTGACTTACTAATTAAACTGTTCTTTTGACATTGTCAACCAAGCAGATATCAGTGATGCCAAGATCTTAAGTTTCCCCTAAGCTTCTTTGCTTGTTGGCTGGTGTGAGATAGGACAATGTGGAAAACAACTCTCCCCAGTCTGGCTCACAAGACCCCAACCATGCTGGCTCCTTCATTTCGGTATGCAGGAGCTCAGTAAGGGGGACTGCTAATGAGTCCATAGCCCCCAAGAAGCCCTTGGGTTCACAGGGAATAGTGCCTCCCTGCCCACTTCACACAGTTTAAGAGTTTATGATGACCAGATGAGAGGTAATTAGATGGTAGGTACTTATGTAGATAGGTATATGATAGCCAGACAACAGATAGGTAGATACATATACACGAATAGATGATAGACAAATATATTTGCATATGTTATATCTGGGTAGATGTGCCTACATGCTTTATATATAAATAGATTAATGCAGATAGCATCCATCTGCCCATGAGCCTACCTCACATATACATACTATAAGCAAAAGTGTGTGTGTGTGTGTGTGTGTGTGTGTGTCTGTCCTACTAAATTATATATCTTCTGAGCAGACATAGCATAAGCACAAAAAAAAGTGGTAAATACATTGTATCAAATGAAAAAGATTATCCAAACAACTCCCTCTTGGGCTTTCCTTCTGCCTAGAATGCTCCTTTTTTCCCTGTTTGCACACCTGTTCCCTTTGCCTGTATCCTCTGTTCATCAAAGCCCAGGGCATGACCTGAAACTCTGCAATTCCTCCAGCAGGAAGGCGGGCCCTCCTGCCTATGGCCACAGTGACAACAACCCTTTCTTTGAGCCTCAGTCGCTTCCTAATTACTCTGAAGGCGGGTGAGGCTATCCATGTTGTAGGCATTTTCCTCATCTTTGATGCCCCTCTGCCCATTCACCCATCCGATCACCTAGCTGATGGTAGCCTGCATTAGAGTTCAAACTTGGACTTTGAAAGCAGGAAGTAGTGTAGATACAAATCCCGGCTCTCCAACTTGCCAGCTGTGTGATCCTGGTTAGGTCTCTTCACCTCTCTGTTTCTCAGCTACTTTATTTACAATGTATAACACTGATAACAGTAGCCACCCCCATTGGGATGCTTCAAAGCCCTATGGAAATCACTTTAATGGATTCTCAGTGTTACAGTAAATATTCAATATATTAATCTTACTGTGACAGGCCAAGATAATTTCCTGAGAAGATACTGTTTCCCAGACTCTCCCCTAGTAGGTACCCCATAGGAAATCTAGCAGCTGAGAAGTCATATCTTAGTCAGGCCCTTTACACTCCACAACACAGGTCTCCCAGGTTCACAGACTCTCTGAACCCTAGCTAAGGATGAGTGTTGTCTCTTCTGCTCTGCTCCCTCCCCACACACACCCCCATCCCATCCCCCCCCCGTGCAGTGCAAGCTTGGTGGGGGAACCACCTCCTCCCAGCATTCACCTCACAAGCCCTCCAACATCTAGAGACATTTTTCTATTCCCTCCTGCAGCTCCCTCGACTTCACAGGGAGCATCTTCTCCAGCGTCTGCTCATCCCAACTCCCGTCATTAGATACATTCTTGTGTGTTTATAATGCACCACTGATTTGTTTCAGACTAAATCGTGGGATCTAAAAATAAAGAGATGGTGAACATATTTCTTTGCATATTAACTCTAAAGAAATGGATTAATCTTTTAGAAATAATCAAAAATGAATGATCCACTCAGTGTGCAGCAGTTACCAAAGAGCGTAGAAACGTAATCCCCCCTGATGATTCTCACGTACCCCGTACACTTTCTGGGTGTATTAAGCATATACTTTATACTTTTTCATTTTAAAAATTAAGAGGTTTAAGTGAGCCTATTGGTAGCCCAACCATGCTCTTCCCTGGAGACACGTTAATGGAAACAGAATTCATTTGTTCTCCAAGTCAGACTCCCATTTTCAAAAAAGAAGAAGAAGAAGAAGAAGAAGAAGAAGAGAAAAAAAAAAAAAAAGACATTACAGAATTGACTTCATCTTCCCAAGCAATGGAACATGGAGAGATAAAGTGACACATACAATGGCGGAAAAGTTGTTTTCTGGTATCTGAGCCACGTGTCCAACACAATCATGCTGTTTGCTGTAGGCTGGGCACAGTGGGGTACTGGGAACACAGGGACACTCGTCAGTAGAGCATGCAGTGGCAGGGACACAAAAGACATTGGGATCAAGAGTGAAGAGATTAAAGGGGGAGAACAGAGAGACTAAGAAAATCAAACCGAAATACGATCCACCTGTTTGATAGGTCATGTGAAATGCTCTTCCTTCAGTCTGTGTTCTTACATGCCCATCCACTGTAATCACCTCCTCCTCGGCTGGAAACTTGCAATGCCCCCAGTCACCAGCCAGCCCATGTACAGTCATAGGTCACCAAAGCTTGGTGACATAACTCAGTGCTTTCCTGGGATTCAGAAAGGGTTACAAGCGAAAGGAAGTATGTATTCCGGGTGCAACGTGAACATAAGGCAATGCAGTCATTCCACGTCAGTTTCATCTCAGAAGAGGGGAACGCCGCAGCCAACTGGGTGGGAACAATTACCAAATTGTCAATGGAATTCAATAAACGTTGTTTTTTAAAAAAACTAATTATTTGTTACAATAACCAGCTACTCCTGCCACTTTGTATTTGGAGGTTTGTAAACTACTTTCATTTGAAATGTAATTGATTCCATTTTTATCATTTGTTCAAGTTTATGTGGTTGTTCTCCTCCTAAGAGATGATAACATCTATTTTCAGCAAATTATACATTATAATTCCTCATTCAAAAGCTGTAACGGAAAACAAAATGCTAATTTATGCTGTAAACGAAACTACGGAATCATAATCACTCATTGTTAACATTAGGGACAACAGCTACTGGAAATAATAAATTGGAATAAAATGTGGTTAAGGTTGCTGCTGTCTCTCCTGCCTTTTCCTTCCTTGCTTTTTCTGGCTAGTTTGATTTCTAAAACTATTTCCCCTGAGAGATTTCTTGGGTGTCTTGTCTTCTTCCGGTAGAGACCAGACATTCTCTTTACCCCTGGCTATTACCTGCAGCTCGATTTCAAACGCACAGGAAGACGAGCTCACAAAGCAATCAGAAGCGCGCTCTACAGAGGAAAACGTGTTAGAACCACACACCTGCTTCTCCACATTTCATTAAGTCCCATTGCTACATTTCCCTACACATCAGCCATCTCTCCCTCCCCAACAGCAAGTCCCTTCTGTATTAGGGTCCCTCTGCAGCCCCTTGTGGCCAAGGGGAGCCTTCCCTCAGTGCAAGATCCCTTTCTGCTTAAGTGAATACACCAAAGAAATGAATAAATGCACACAGGCCCAGCTACTTTCCATAAATCAGGTCGATTCTTCTTACAAAAAAAGGGGGTGGCGGTGACAGATCTGGCACTGTATCTCAGAAAAGCACCAGACTTTGTTTAAATAAGTATCTTTGGGAGAAATATCGGCTAATGGCATTTTCCTCTTTTCTTCGTTTCTAAAACATGATAGTCCAGAAGAAAAGAAAGATTTAAATACAAGTATTATATCAAAAATGTGAGTTCTTTGAAGGGACCAAAAAGTCACACTGCCTTGGAGAGTGAGTCACGTTACTGCTGCCCTTTGATTTAATGCCATCTGCTGCACACATTTACCCCTTTGCCAGCAAGGTGTGACCATCGATTTCCTATGGTCTCTCTGGAAGGAAGTTCTGCTTCCTTGATGATGACTACAAAGGGGAGGTGACCCCATTCTCATTCCAATGCAAACCCGGCACTTCTGTTTCCACTAGGGCCCCAGGAACAGTGGAGCCAGCGAGAAACACCCTCTTGGTATACTGTCTCTCTGCTGACAGCAATGTCTTCCTTCTCCTTCCCACAACCACACTGTGGAAGAGTGTGACAAAAGAGCCCAGTCACGAAAAGGCTTTGGCTGTGATGGACAGAGAGGCTAGGTGTCCATCCAATTCCTTACAGAAGACTCCTATAAAAACATGAGGGAGATGAGAAATGCAAGTCACGGTCTGAATTGAAAACATAAATAATACTGCAATCCCAAACTGACATGAGCTCCTGTGTAAAGGGAACTTGAATACATGCATAAATGTGTGTGTGTGTGTGTGTGTGTGTGTGTGTGTGTGTGTGTGTGTGTGAGAGAGAGAGAGAGAGAGAGAGAGAGAGAGAGAGAAGTGTGTGTGTGTGTGTGTGTGTGTGAGAGAGAGAGAGAGAGAGAGAGTCTGAGTAATTGTAACATTATTCCTTTCATTTGAAAAGCTGACCCATCCAAGGACTCCATCCATCTATCTGGCTGGATCAACTATCGAATCAAAGATTGTGATAAACTCAAGTACCTAGCAAGGTCCATCACCAAGGGGGGAAAGCATCAGGTGGTTATGGTTGGCCCCACCAAAACAGGCAACTTCACCCAAGGGAATTCTATCTGTTGATATGAAAGAAGAAAAAGGAAGTCTGGAGAGACGAACCAATCAGCAAAGTCAGTGACGGGCTACTCAAACCCTATCCCCAGCACTCACATAAAAAAAAAAAATCCAAAAACTGGGAGGCAGAAACAGGAAGGTCATTGGGGCTTGCTGGCAAGCAGTCTAGCTGAATTGGTGGGCCCCAAATTCAGTGAGCAACCCTCTCAAAAGACTAAGATGATTAGCAACTTAGGAAAAGAATTGTCATCAACCTCTGGCCTCCCCCACACTTGTGAACACACACACATACACACACACGAACATATACGTGTGCATACACTATACACAAAAAAAAAATGAAAAGGAAAAGAGAGAGATAAGTGAGAAGATTTGGGCAAGCAAAGGAGATGTCCACTGTTTGTAAAGACAACTAAATGGCATCATCAGAGACATGGCTAGAAATGGATGTGCAGCCTCACAGTGTCTGTGTGGTGTAGAGAAGAGTGAACAAAGTGTGGAGAATAAGAGAAGGTTGACTCCAGGCTGCCTAATCAGCCCCCACCCCACCCCCAACTTGTTCCTAACTAGACCTTAATTCTGTCTGGTTTGCGGTCTCTGTAAAATGGAAATAGCAAGACAAGGCCCTACTTCCGTGTTGTTATGGAGACTAAAAGAGTCATGTACATGTAAAGTGTTCAGAACAGCACCAAAAAAATAGTAGCCACCAACAATATCCTTTGATCCCAGGTTTATAGAAATTTACAGAAGGTGCAGAATATTTTCAAGCCACTACCGGAAGAAAGCTCCTCTTACAGGAAGACCCACGACAACCTAAGTCATGACAAGTCATTCTTTCCATTAATGTGTGCTGTGGCATGTCTGTGTGAGCAGACTCAAGTGTGGATGAGTGTGCACGTGTGTGCACAGACAGAAGACAGCCTTGAGTATCACTCTCAAGAGCTCTGTTAATCTCCTTTGAGACACTGGTCTGCAGTTCACCAACATGGGTGGACTGGCTGTCTAGTGAGTCCCAGACCTCCCCCAGCATGTCACCATGCCTGGCATTTTCATGTGGGTGCTGGAGAGGAAAGTAGATTCCTCCACTTGCACATCTTGGTTCAACCTTATCGATCTAAACACTGTGGTCACATTAAGAGTTTTGGGATAGCCAGAAAGAAAACATACATTAGGTTCTACCTAGTGCTTCCTGCTTTGACTAACCCTATACCTGGAAACAGTGCCAAGCTTCCCGTATGCCTCCTATCAAAAACAAAAGGTAGATGGGAGAAGTGCTCAGCAACTTACCTACATCCTGTAATGAATCTGTATTAGCACTTCTACCCTGCTAGACAAGATAGAGTACAAAGAGCCTCACGCCCTGAGTAGCAAAAGTATGGAGCCGAATCCAACAGGAAGACTGCCTGCTCTGCAGAGATTCAGAATGGCTGTTCTTCCATGGAGGACATTTTATAGAGTTTGATGATGCAGGAGGCAAAGGAGAGTTAAAATGCATAGTCACACCCGATAGTGACATCTCTCTCACAAAGTGGAATGACCAGGTATCCAAAGGACTAGCCAAACAGGTGAGGGAAGTCAGATGTCTGGTCTCTGGGACACCCAAGCAGTCAGCTAATTGGCTTCATTTTTCACTTTCGGTTGATTGATTCTGTATCATACAGGCCAGGCCTGCTTCGATCTGGGCTTGCATAGTGATAACTAATAAGGTGACCTAGGTCCAAAAAAGCAAGCAGGTAATGGCCACTGCAGAAGACTGGGGCAGGCAGGCTGGAGAGCTTAACCAACTGCAGGGGAGAAGTCCAGGCTGAAAGGCACAACATGAAAAGAGAAAGCTCCCAGTGCTGGAAGCTTGCTTTACTGCCATCCCTAGGCGCGAAACTGTAAATTAAAGAACGGGCTGCCGTCTGCTGAGCCGAGCCAAAGCAGATCCATCTCACAGATACACTCTAATTGGGGGTTTCACTCTAACTGAAGCAGACTCCACCTCAGCAGATGCTCCCCCCACACCACTCTGCCCACACACACTTATGGTTTTGTTCTGCACGCTGGGAAGTCCATGCAAAAAAAAAAAAAAAAAAAACTCCAGCTTGGCCTCCCAGAAACAGGATGGAATCTCCCAGCTTCCAAATGGTAACAGATGTAGTTTGGGCTCTAATACACATTAGACCCTTTCTCTCAAAAATGTGTGTGTGTGTGTGTGTGTGTGTGTGTGTGTGTGTGTGTGTGTGTGAGCACACACGCGCGTCACCACCCCAGCTACAATTAAGTGTCACAGAATAACTAAAATCCTTCCCTTTGTCGATGATCTGGAGCTGGAGTATTTTTAATGTCTGCTTATTTGCTTGTTTTTGTTTGCCTGGTTTTAGAAGTGAATAAATGACTCCAGCTTCCCAGCTCTATATATTGACAGCCTCCATGTTCATCCTATTTTTCACTCTTGTTTATAATGAGCGGTGTCATAATCATGTTTCTCATGAAAACGAAAGAAATCAAACCACCTCGTGATTCCAGGAAAGGAGGTTCTTAGTAGACATGACTGCCTGCTATCGATGTTGTAAAAAGGTTTCTTTTACATGGTATTAAGATGTTGAGAGCACATCATATTGATCTAGAAATAAAAAGCTTGATTTTTTTTTAGTACAGCCAACCCTTACCTTCATAAGCACTTTATAACACCAAGAAGAGGCTTTATTTTTAATTGAGGTAAACAAATTATACCTGAAGAACATTGCTATTTTTAGGGAATGAAGGACTTGTGAGCTTTTTTTTTTTTTTTTTTTTTCTTTTGGCAACAGATTCAGGTAAAAACATGAATAAGTCTCACTCTTTCAAATTTGGCCCAGGCCTCTCTCTCTCTCCCCATGTCGGCTCTGCCTGAATCCTGTGATAGGAATTGAAACTATTGCCTTTGTTTTCTCCTTGTTCTTCGCAGGAGCAGTTGAGAGCAGTTTCCACAGTCATTTGCCCATGCCCAGATGCTGAAAGGACAAACTAGAGATCAAGCAAGGCCTAATGCATGGGCGGCATAGTCAGTCTCCTCCCCCGAAAATGGTGATGGTGGCTGAGCTGGAAAGGGCATGTTCTGGTAACGCACTGCTCGCCAGGACTTCCCACCGGACAATATGGTGGTGGCTGCCCTTCCCCTAATGATGCATGCCTTTTATTGCTTCTGCACTTTATCTTAAAGTTCATACTGTACCACTGGAGGAGGAAATCTGCTTTCCCTGCTCGCTGTCCAACTCCTCTGCATTCAGGGTAGCTCGTTCTCCCTGAGCTAATCACCCACCACGGCAACCCCAGCTGCTTTATCAGAAATTCTTTACATTTCCTTAGCAACATGCGTGGCCCTGTCTAGAAGAAAGGTGTATGTAGAGGAGATGCTTTTCTTAATCAAGTTAAACTAACTTTACCCATGAAGACGGCAATACTTTGCCTCTACAACGACCCCTCTACAACTACCCATGACCTGACCCCTACGAACCTGCCCCGCATTCCCTTGGTCCCTGCCGCCCACCACTTCGGGTTTCCAAGGAGTTCGCACGTGATTGCCTTTCTTGAGAAATAGGGGCCCGGCCCTCCGCTTTCCTACGCTCTCCGATTCGTTTGCTATCTCCTTAAAGATGCTGCGAAGCCTCCTCCTCGCGTGGCTCTAAAGCGGTGAAGCCGTGTGCCTGGCGACACCCACAGGGTCTCCCTTCTCTCTTCCTCCCGAGGAATAGCAAACAGCCCAGTTTTTGCTCCCTGCGGTGCTGGTCTGAGCCACTGGCCCGGAAACTTAGCCTAAAGCATTCAGGTCCAGGAATCGGAGGCGCGCGCGGCGCTGCCGAGGAATCCCCCACAGCCCCCAGTGCTGGAGGCAGGTGTGCGCTCCAAGCCTTAGCCTCGGTCCTTGGAGGCGAGCTGGGGTTGGTTTGTGACTCATCGACAGGAACACACACACACACACACACACACACACACACACACACACACACACACACACACACACACACACACACACACACACGCCTGGCGCGCGCACTGGAGTTGGCCAAACCCGAGGGGGTCCGTGACTCTAGGCAACCCCGAGCTGCCTCGGGCAGGCGTAGGAGAGCAAGCTTTGCGGGGCGGGGTGGCTAGGAGAAAAAGCCTCTGGAAGCTAGCAACCTGCAGCCAGGGCGCCCCCTTGATCCTATTCCGTGTGTCTCCAGGGTCCCCAACTCCACCGCCAGCGCGACCACCTCGGCAGCTCCTGCAAGTTTTCGGCTAGCAACCGGGCCTGCCTTCTCCCGCCGCCCTGCGCCCCGCGACGGGCCGGCCGATCTGGGGGTGGCCCGGCGCCCCATCGCGGCGACGGCCGGCGGGCTGGCGGGAGCTCGGGGCCCGCTCCGGAGCGATGAGGCGGCAGGAGCCTTTCGGATCTCCCAAGCGGCTTATGTATTATTCAGTCCCACGGCCGCGGCGGGATCCGGGATCCGGAGAGCCCACGCCGGGGAGGCGATGTCGCCACCTGGTCACTACTACTTCAGCTATTTGTGTCTGGGAGACGTGGGGGGAGGGGGGATGAAGGGAGCAGAGGAGCACATTTTTTGGTTGTTTGGCTTTGGGGCTTTGGCTTTGGATTTATTTGTTTATTTATTTATTTTTAATTTTTCTTTTTTCCCCCTATCCGCGAGCTCGCAGGAGCGCGCTGAGATCTGGGCCCCGGAGGGAGCGCGCCAGCGCGGGCAAGCGCGGCGAGCAGCCCCGAAAGCGGCTGGAGGCCGGCGGACGGACTCAGGGACAGAGACGCCGCCGCTGCAGCCTGGAGAGTCGTGCCGGACCAAGCAGTCCCCTTCGGCACCTTCGGGCTCGCGGGCCCGCGCCCTCGGGTGCGCGCTCCACGGGGCCCAGGAACTCCCCGAGCCCTGGCCGGCCCACCGAGTTGGTGCCGCCTTCGTCGCTGCTCTTCTACCTAGCTTCTGGCCCCAACTTTCCCAAGCCGTACACACACGCACGCACGCGCGCGCGCGCCACACACACACACACACACACACACACACACACACACACACACACACACACACACACACACGCCTCCTCTCCCTGGACCCCAGCACCACTTCCCAGTGTAGTTTGAAGATGACAGATGCCTGTAGACTTTCACCAAACAAGCAGTGGGGGCAGCAGACTACAACAGTTATTAAAAGGCATTTTTTTTCCTCCTCTAATTCTCGCTCTGGCTCCCGGAATAGCTTTGGCACCCCTTCCCAGACCCTAAACACATGCCTGTCTCTCTCCAGGTAATCAGTGGCCGGCGGACACCAGTCTCCTTCCACGCCCCCACTTCCTCATCCTCCTCCAGCTTCCAGGGCCCCCTAGTCACACCGATCCACACACCTACAGGCCGGCAGCAGGGAGCGTGCAGGACACGATGCAGCCGGACTGCATTGCACAGTCATCAAAGTTAAGTGTGTGTTTGTGGGGTGCTCGTGCGCGCCCGGAGAGGTACGGGGTCGGGAGAAGTAGAGCCTCCGCTCTGCTTACCACCCCTCCCATCCCCGCGGGTCAGGGGACGCATCCACTTGAGATTGCAGCCATTTTAGGGAAGGAGGTGGCTCCGGGCCCGGAGGGAGTGGAAGGAGGGACAACACGTCGCAGGGGGTCTTACGGCTAGGCAGCCCCAGGGCTCAACTGGAGAGCGGGCGACGGGCGCACAGGGGCGCGGCGCCCGCGGCTACTTGGTGAAGGTTGCGCTCGAGTTCCCTGCTTTTGCCTGGAGTTGTTCGGGGTAACGCGCCAGCTCCTACCTCTTTCTCGGGTTCCCGTTGGGCTGGGAGGTTTGGGGGTAGATAGGTGTCCATGGCAGAATAGGTACCGGAGGGGCGCGACAGCCCCTGGAGCTGGCGCTATGTGCGGGGGGGGGGGAGTTATAGAGGAGGAGGAACACCTCTGTCGCCGGTTGGCGCTGACCCAGACAGTGCGACCCACTTGGCCCCCCATCCTCCCCACCCCCCTCCCGAGCCTCTGTCTACCCGCCTGGTGCCAAGTGAGCGAGCAGTGGGGGATACAGGGAGATGCCGCCCAGCACTGAGCCACCCCTTACCTGGTTGGAAGGGGTTTCCCAGGAGGAGCCGTAGTTGTAAAAGAAGAAGGAGAGGAAGGTGTCTTCCGACAGCCCGCAGCCCGCCATGCTCTGGATGCAAATAAAACGAGGAAAGAAAAAAAAGGACACACACACACAAAAGCAACCAAAAATGTTTCCAAATCAAACGAAATCAATAAGGCAGCTGAAATTCTCTCGCAAATAAAGAAAAGGAGGGGGGAAGGGAATGGCCGAGGGGACGGGAACTCTCGGCGTTGCTCCCTCTCCGGCTGAGCAGGGATGCTCGGGCTGCCACCTTCGCCGCCGTTGCTGCCGCCTTCTCAAGACCGTACCTAGAGAGGTTCGTCCTGACTCCGGCAGCCGCCGCCGCCGCCGCCGCCGCCGCCGCCGCCGCCGCCGCCGCCTGTGCCGGCTGCGTGTATGCGCGCGTGTGTGTGTGTGTGTGCGTGTGCGTGTGTGCGGTGTGTGCGCGCAGAGCGAGAGACCGCAGGGGAGGCGAGAGGGCGAGAGAATGAGCGAGCCGGGATGCAGGGCGCAGCGGCAGAACGGGCGGGCGGGCGTGTGCGCGCGCCAGGCTGGGTGCGTGCGTGCGTGTGTATGTGAGTGTGTGTGTGTGTGTGTGAGAGAGAGAGAGAGAGAGAGAGAGAGAGAGAGAGAGAGAGAGAGAGAGAGAGAGAGAGAGAGAGAAGCGCGCGCTCGCGTGTGCGCGCGCGCCTGGGTGTGCGTCTGTTTGGGGAGCTCACCGGAGAGCCGGGGCCATCACGTGGGCTCCCCGACTCCGCCGGCTGCCGGGGACAGCCTGTACTACAGCCCTGGCCACTAAATCAGCCCGCGCCACAAGACCTTTGCAGCCCCTGCCACCGGTCGGACCTCCAGGTCCTCCCCTCCTGGCTGTGTGAGTCCCGGGACAGCAGGGGGCGCAGGTGCTGCCGCGGGCAGGTGGGTGGATGAGGAGGGGGGCGCCCCAAGCCAATCCAGGGGAGAGGATGCCTAGGAGATACACAGCACTCCGTTACAACTCGAGCCTTCCTCAAGCCTTCTTCTTACTCTACTGAAAGATCTTTTGCATTTTAATTCCTAAAATTGCCTCTCCGGGCAGGGACCCTTCTTCCAGCAACAAAAATATTGTATTCACACAGTTGCTACGTCTCGATTTTCTTCCTGTCCGGTGCCACTAGACCTCCCCAGCTTTAGCGACGCGCGCGCGCGCACGAGCGCGCGCCCGCATAAACAGACAGACAGACAGACAGACAGACCACACACACACACACACACACACACACACACACACACACACACACGCTAGTGGCTGTCTTCTCAACCATTCCAAATGCAAACCCACTTATTTCGCCGGTTGCTGTAGTAGGCGAAGTAAATGCTACATCAAACTAGGCTAGGCTGAGAAGACTGGAAAGTGGATTTAGGGGACAATACTGCCCCAGCAGGAAGAAAGGCTCTGGTCTGGTGTTGTGTTTATTTAACAGTTCAAAACGAAAAAACGATTTTGTAGCTTCTGCACTAAGAGTCAAGCTCCTTGAGTAACAATTCTTTAAAGAATGATATCCTCTTAAGTCCATTATATGTAATAAAATGTAAATGGATACAATTTTCTCCCCTCCCCTAGCCAAGGTACTTCAAGACCAAACCTTTGGTTCTCAATAATTGAGCAGCTGAATATTTTTTTCCCCACTGCAAGATATTCTTTCCTTACTTCTCCTGACTCTTTATATAGATATTTATAGAAAGTAAAATTCCAATAAAAAAAGGCATATCTGTGTTCTTCTGAGTACTTGATTCCTCCCAGAGAAACTTGCAAACAACCCCTTAGCAGTTCATATTGTTTTCCCTCTGATTCTCCTCTTTCTGAAACCAATTCTGTTTTTCCGAGAGTTTGCACTTCCTCTCCTAAATTCCCCACTTGAGGTCCAGCTCCTCTGTGGAATAAACATTTCCACAGCAACCCAGTGATGTCACAAACCTCCGGGCTCATGATTGCTGTAGGGAAATAAATGCAAGAAGAGAGGATGGCTCCAAAGGCAACTCCTTTTTTTTTTTTTTTTTTTTTTTTTTACAGAATGGCTCCCTAGTTTCTGGGTTTATACTACATTTCTGGCTAAATGCCTGTTTTCTTTCTTTCTTCTTTTGAGATTGACTTATTATGAGATTGACTTTCTATATCTAATGACCTTTAAAAAAAAAAATAGGTCAACATCTTGTCTTCCGGGTCCATGAAGAATGACATTTCAAATCACTTGTCCCTATATGTACTGACCAGTTAGACTTTTAATAAGGAGGAATAGGATTGTTCTTCAAAAACAAACAAACAAACAAACAAAAAGAGATGCTGGAAAGAACATTAAGAGATGAGATTTAATGTAGTAGCTTCAGAACCAAGTAATGCTAACTGACTGAGCTTCAAAATGCAGTTATATTTTTTTTTTAAGATATTAGACCCGAGGGAATTCTATTCAGTTATCCATGACTGATCTCACCAATGTTGACTAGAGAGCTTTCTCCTCTGCTGGTCCTTCCCTTATCCTCTGGGTATTCTGGCTTCAATGAAAAAGGGACTCTTCATCCTGCGCCCATTTCAAACTCTATGATGAGGTGCCACCCTACACATATTAAATACAAAGGGACTAGAGAATAAAGACTGACACAACGCCATACTTCCTATTCCCTTTCCAGGCCAATGGAAGCTAGCTACTTCGGTCTCTGCTGCCATGTCCTCTACTTGTTGAATAGATGGGTGCATTCATCACCAAAAAGCTCTGGAAGGGTTTATCTCCGTTCACAAATGGAGAGATGGGTTCAGAGATGTCCTGGGTCATGCAATTGGTACATGAGAGGATGAAAAGCAAGACTTGTCAGCTCAGTTGTTGCCCCCACTCAGGGACGGCTGAGTGCATCACTCCCTGGCTATTTCACACATGTACACTCACAAATGGAGACTGTAAGCCCAGCCTTGTCATTGCCCCCTCTCCCCCCCCGTCGGTGACAGGTGAATATTTGTCCTGGGCCCTGTTTGACAGCTATTGTGGTGGTGGGGGTGGGGGGTGCTTGGCTTTGGCTTTATAATGCAGAGCCTTACTCTGTATCTTCAAGAGGACCTGGAACTCGCTATGTAGCCTGGCCAACTCACAGAAGCCCTCCTGCCTCATGCCCAAGTGCTGCATTTACATATGTGTTCACCACACCTTGATTTAATTTTGTTTTGTAGATGAGTGAAATGTGTCTCGGTGGGAAACTTTTGCCTTCCACTCCTACCTAGACAACTGGGCCTTGAAAGAAGACTTTGCCTCAATACTTCTCTTTCTCTGAAAGTCGACCTCTCCCATTGCCGAACACATAGGGAACACATGGGCCGATCCACCAAACAGGCCCAGGGCCTGCAGAGGCATCTGCAGAGAAGCAGGGAGGCACCCGAGACAAGAAATTCCTTGGTACACAGGGGGGAACATCTGCACACATGGAGTTTGATCTCTAGCCATCAACTTTTGGCTCCTCTCAAATCTCTAGCGCTGGACTTTTAATAGGGACACCCAAAAGAAGGCCACCAGAGTCATGTTCTGGTAAACTACATCCATTCTCCAGCCTATATGACCCTCTCCTGGGGCAGCCTTGCCACCCGGAAAGAATTCCGCCTTCCTCGGTAGGTTAGCTCAACCAGCCCAAGCACAGTAATGCGGAGGTTGGTTGTGAGTTCTCAGCAACAGGAAAACAAACCACCACCACCCCCCACCTCCAGCCTCTGGGGACCAGAACAGATGGAGCCAGGCCCCTTGGGAAGCCCTGGGAGCAGCAAGCTCATTGAGAAACGATAGCTCCAGTCACCTTGCCAGCTCCTCGCTGTGCAGGAGGCAGACGTCTGAAGATGGAAACCCACAACAGCGAGCGTCTGGTTTCCAGGCCCATGGTAGCTGTTTCTCCCAAGACAAACCCCAGTCTTTTTCAGTGTGCATTCCTTTATTACACTGCCAAGTCACGACTTTTCACGATGACAAATGCGTGACGTGATGTGATGTACTGACTTGCTGTGATCCCGCTAATGAACCAGGCACCCTTATTCACACTTTTCCCCTCAGACGTAAGTTTAGCAATAATCTCACTTTGGAAATTAGTTAATAGTCCAGATGATGTCTGGGTGCTCTCCTTGTCTATAAATGAGTTGCGTTAGCACTCTCACACCGCTAGGGTGTCATTTAGTGACCGGCTGCCGTGCTCTGCAAATGCAAGAGGCCAAATTCTTATGGATATGGATATAGAAGGGGAGAGGGATAATTTTTGACTAAATTTGCAGAGGGGAAGCTGATGTCTGTGAACAGAGGAAGTGGGTTCCACTCAGTCACCGTCCCTTATTGTAATCAAGTCTGCCGGCTTGCCTTCTCCTCTTCCTCCTCCTCCCCACTCCCTCCTCCTCCTCTCCCTCCTCCTGCTCCTTCTCCCTTTAAAGCAACCAGAATACAACTATAAGTAGCACAGCTTGGTCTGAATCAGAGTCCTAGCTCACTGTGGCAACTCCTGATAAAATGAAAGCCAATATTTTATCCTCATTTCCAAGAAGTTTAGCGTGTCAACAAAAGTCTGGACTACTGATTGCTTGTTTGGAGGGGAAGGGGCTGTCGTTGCCTGATTTTTTGTTTCTAATGGTTTAAGTGCTGCAATCTTCTCATCAAGATTGTAATACTCTGTAATACTCTTAGTTTGAAAAGATTCAAACTAAGGCATAGTAAGGTGTGGAAATGGGCGGGACAGAAGGATGAGTGTAACAAAGGAGGGAGATACTTTTAATGGGACACAGGACAAAGGAAACGGTGCTTAAAACTGAGAGAAAGCAAAGTGGAAATAAACTCAAAAGCACCTTGCCAGTAATGGCATTTATTAAATTCTTGTGGTGTGTGCTATGGCAAATAGGCACCAATAAACCACCCAACTTGTCCAGGTGCAAATATTTTTGACTCCTTTTGGAATAAAATTCCCACAGCGAGGCATTAAGAGAGTAGAAAATGTTTGTGGTAATTAAGGGCAAATTGAGAGATCAGGAGTAGTCAAAGCCACCACTATCCAGTACTGGAGATTGCACAGGAAGAGGAAGAGAGACCAGGAGAAATACACTGTCACAGGTTCCCCGTCTCTCATCTCCAAAACCACAAGCTAAAATAAGCCTTTTCGTTAAAACATACCCATTGTGTCATTAGCCACATAAAAACACACTGGTATACTATAGCAGGCAATCTGGGCTTCCTAAGAAAAAAATAGAGATGCTGCTGATTGTTTGGGGGAAGTAAAGGAAACTGGTAGAGAAACAGTAGCTATACAGTAGCTGAAGGCCCACCACTAGGGGCAGTGTGGCACGCGGCTCACCGGTATCCTATTCCAAGGGAGAGGTGGCTACGGTACTGATGCCCAGTTCCCTGGTGGAAAGCTCCTGCCAGGTGCCCTTACCTCCCTGGCACATCCTGTCTGCAGCAAAGACAGTAGTGGGCTCTGGCAGCAGAAAGAATGTCCTCAGCTCGTCAGCTGCAGCTGCTAGTTTTGAGGACATGTTAAGGGCTATGAGGACACAGCTGGGATAGTAACAACATCTGGCCCAAGCATTAAGTTATGTTTTCTTACAAGCCTGATGAAGTGGGAAGGGTCACATGTCCATGACCAGGCCTAATTACCTCTCTTACTCTCAAGTGAACAGATATCTGCCAGAGTTTAAGGAAGTTGATCCAGCCCAACCTGAGGCTGGACATTCCCCTGGACTTTCCAGGTGCATAAGTCAAAAACAAATTTTTTCTAAGTCAACTTAAGGCCAATCCATAGAATTAAGCAACTCAGCCAATATCACATATTTAGAGAGAGTGATGCCAATGTTCAAGCCCACATAATCTAGCTTCTGTTTGTTGGCCAGAATCCAAGTTCTTAACCAATTTGCATACAAGACAGCCAAGAGCCACACCTCACTTCTTGTGGCCTGACCCTCACTTGAATGAAGCCTCTTCCCTCTCAAAAGTAATTACCTCTTAGCTTTATCTGAGCTGTTCCTTCTATCAGATCATCAAACTTGTAGCTAAGTCTTAATCTCCTGGAGGAGGGCTAGTGTATAGGCTTAAACATGGGGAACTAAGTAAGACCTTTGGTTCTTCTTTTTTAGATATATAATCATTTTTATTTAAATTTGAAACAAGCTTGTTTTACATGTCAAACCCAGTTCCCACACCTTTCCATCCTCCCTTGTTTCCCCACCAACTCCCAGCCCATCCCCCTTTCTGTTCCCCAGGGAGAGTGAGGCCTTCCATGAGGAGTCTTCAAAATCTGTCATATCATTTGGAGCAGGGCCCAGACCCTCCCCCATGTGTCTAGGCTGAGAGAGCATCCCTCTATGTGGAATGGGCTCCCAAAGTTCATTTGTATACTAGGGATAAATACTGATTCACTACCAGAGGCCCCATAGACTGCCCAGTCCTCCTAACATCCACGTTCATGGGGTCTGGGTTGGTCCTATGCTGGTTTGCCAGTTCTCAGACTGGAGTGATGGGAGATGTTATTCTGTAAATATGTTTCTCATACTGGTTAATGAAACATTAACTGTGGGTCAGTGGGAAAGCCAGATAGGCTAGACTAGGAGGCAAGGAGGAAAGAGGTAGTAGGAAAGAGGAGTCAACATGGAGAGCCCGGAGAGGTAGAATGCCAGGCCACTCTGGCAGGTAAGATGAGCCACGTGGAAATACTTAGATAAGTGGAAGTGGGTTAATCTTTAAGACAGAGCTAGCCAGTAACAAACTAGTACCTGGCCAACAACATTGTATCAAATACAGAGACTCGGCGTGTTCTTGGGGGCTGGCTGGCTGGCTGCGACTGAGGGGGGGAACCCCAACTTGTAACACTGGAGTGCATGAGCTCCTCCTCATTCAGGTCAGCAATTTCTGTGGGTTTCTCCAGCCTAGTCTTGATCCCTTTGCTCATCACGCCTCCCTCTCTGCAACTGGATTCCAGGAGTTTGGCTCAGTGTTTAGCTGCTTCTGCTTTCATCAGCTACTGGATGAAAGCTCTAGGGTGGCATATAAGGTAGTCATCAATCTCATTATTGGGGAAGGACATTTAAGGTAGCTTCTCCACTATTGCTTAGATTGTTAGTTGGGGGTTCATCTTTGTAGATCTCTGGACACTTCCCTAGTACCAGATTTCTCTTAAAACCTACAATGGCTCCCTCTATTATGGTATCTCTTTTCTTGCTCTCCTTTATTCTTTCCCTGACTCAATCTTCCTGCTCCCTCATGTCCTCCTCTCCCCTACTCTTCCTCATAACTCCCTTTCCCCTACCCCCATGCTCCCAATTTGTTAGGAAGATATTGTCCCTTTCCCCGGCCTTGTTTCTTAGCTTTTCTGGAAGTGTGGATTGTAGGCTGATAATCCTTTGCTCTATGTCTAAAAACCATATATGAGTGTTTGTCAAGGGATATTTATGGACAGTTTGTGTATTAATCAGGACCCTTTGCTGCAAGTGATTTAAAAAAAAAAAAAGAACACCAAAGCTACAGCAATAAATATACAAGTAAATTAATAGCAAAGTTGGCTCACCTAGCTGAAGAAGCTAGGGACTGTGCTGTTCCCAGACGAGACTGGTTTATACAAATTTCAACTCATACTAACAACACAATTTCTCAACATTTTATTTTTTTATTATTTATTTATTTATTTTGCCTTTGACAGGCAAGCACCAACAATGCCTGGTTCACCTCTTCTTTTCTATCAGTGGTCCCCAATGATACCTTCCTCTTCCCTCCCTCCCCTCCTCTCTCCCTCCTTACTTATTCAGGCATACATCATGAAGTTTCAAGTGTTTTTCAATGGTATACATCTCTACACAGGCTCAGATTGGCCAGGCTGTGTCCCATGTGGTTCTATAACTGGGGTCACCAAATCAAATGACTGAGCCTGGAGAAGATGAGTAGATACTAAACAGGCAAAAATGGCAGCAACTGAACTACTGAGAGAAGTCACAGGAGCTAGTGAGATGGCTCAGCAGACAGATATGTTTGTGACCAAGCCCAACGATGTGAGTTCCATCCTGAGAACACACATTAGAAACCCAGGCATGGTGACATGCCCCTGTAATGTCAGCTCTAGAGAGGTAAAGATAGGAGGAATCCCTGCAGCTTACTAATCAACCAGCCTACACAAATTAGTGGATTTCAGGCCAATGAGAGACTTTGTCTCAAAAAACAAGGTAGACAGCTCATAAGGAATGATATTAGAGGTTGCCTACACACACACACACACACACACACACACACACACACACACGCACGCACGCACGCACGCACGCACGCACGCACGCACTTTTACACACATGCCCATCCTTAAACACAAAGAGCATCCATCCACAGGACATCCATTATTCATCTATACAGTGGTTGAGATTACCACAGACACACAACCCCTTTCCTGACTTTAAGAAGCTCAGGCTATGTTTAGAGAAAAGTATCACTCCATGTGCAAACAAAAGAATTGTGTAATAATAAAGAATGAAGCTACGACTTGGGTATAAATTAGCAGGCAACAGATTTGCTTTGAATACATTAAGAAGAAAGTCTTGGAGAAGCTGTGTGATTTCTGACAGGACCAGATAAATGGATGATGCAATGGGGGGGGGGGTTTCAAGAGACAAAATCTGTGTGACACAGGATCGGACATCAGCACCTCTGCCATCCTCTGCCCTGCAAGGGAGGTAACCTGGCCATTTTGTCTACCAGAAACTTAGCTCTTTCTGAACTCAGCAACTTATGTCTTCTGCCTATGTCTCTAAGGACAGTAGGTTTTCTTGGAGGTACCTTGATGCCATAGTTGGCCTTGACTCCTAACTGACACATCCTAGAGTCACCTTCTTGACATATCCTACGGTTCTCTGAGAAAGGAGTTTCAGCTGAAGGACTGCCCAGATCTGGTTAGCCTGTGTCTGTGTCTGCGTCTGTGACTGTGTCTGTTGTCTGTGGGGAGTTGCCTTGATGTAGGAAGGTCTTGCTCCCTGGGCAGTTGAGTTATGTAAGAAGGCCAATTAAGCATGGGCCTATGAGCCAGCCAGCTAGCAACTAGCATCCAGCTAGCAACCAGCATCATCCATGGCTCCTCCTGTACCTGAGTTGTGAGTGAATTCCCTCAATGGAGATAGTGCTGGATGGACTGATAAACTGTCCTACCTTAGGGTCCCGGCCTTGACTTCCTTCAGTGATGGTCTATGATTTGAGAGTATAAGATGAAATAAACCCTTTCTTTCCCTTAAGCTGCTTTTGATAGTGGTATTTGTCACAGTGACACAATGCAACTAAAATGCTTAGTCACATAATCTACCCTGCAAAGTCATCTGGGAAGTGGAATTTTATCTTCCTGGCCTCTGTGCGCCTTGGAATTATTTGGGAGAGTGCTGGAGTGGGGAGGGGTATATTAATTTGCACTGTGTATTGTAGAGCATCCACTGACGGGAAGACAATGGTGGGTCCCAACATCCAATCCTCTGTCACACTGATAGCCTGACTTCCTGCCAACATTTGCTATGTGAGAGGACCTAGATGACAGAGGCATGGCATGGTCATAGAAGCCACCCTGAGCCAAACCTAGAAGTCCTAGAGGCCGTATGAAGAGACCATGTTGTAGGGGAGTCTTGACACTGCCTCCAATATCTACATCCAAGCTCCCCCCCCACCTCAGTCAGGCCCCCTTTCCCTCCCACCCTGGACTTGCGAGGGTAGCAAATCCTTTCCATGCATACTTGCCTTCTGCCTTTGCATCTTCATGATGCGGAAGAGAACCATCTTTCCCAGGCACAAATGGAGCCATGGCTTCCCTTCAAAAACGTTCATTGATCTTTGGGTCAAAATGTTTATCTGATAAATGACACCAGTTCCTTCAGTTTAGCTACCTGTGCCTTGCCTTAGAACAGATATGGTTTCCCATAATCCTACATGTCCCCTAAAGAAATGCAAGGCCCTAGGATAGGATTCCTGCCACTTGCCTATCCAATCCCAACAACTTTTTCCTGTGTCTCCCAGGCCCCAGTGGCCTGAGGACAGCCAGCACATTGAAATTCTCCATGATGATGTTCTCCTAGGGTACGACTCCATACTTGTATTTTCCGTGTCAGAAACATCCTTCCCACCCTGTCCCGACAGCCTGGCAAGCCCCTTCACAGGCTCTAGCTCTGAAGCCATCTTCATGGGGACAGACCTTTATACTGGCCCCAGAAGCCATCCCCTGTCTCTCATCTCCCCATTCATGCCATTTCCTGCAAGCTGAGCTCCACACCTTGGGTTGCTGCATTTAGCTCAGGACCTGCTCAATACAAGTTGACTGGAAAAGACTGTATAACCCTTTAAAAGGAACAAGAAGGGGAAAAGCAATCCCCTACACAGAGAGCAGCAATAAAGAAAATGGGCTCTACCACCACCTTGGGACCTCAATTAATGTGCTTTTCTCCTCGTGAGTCCTTGCTTCAAACAAACAGAATCTGACAGGCAGAATTAAATCATTTATCTTTCTAGTTCTCCGCACTGGCTCTAGCACTAGTGTAAAAGCCATGATATTTCATAAGAAAGTGGCAAAAACAAGAGCTCAGGCCTGGGACCCTGAGCTCTTATCTGGTTGTGTGGTCTATAAATACAGACAGTACAGCAACTGTTACCCTGGGCAGAATTAAATACCAAGTTACCATGGATGGTGGTGGTAGTGTTGGTGCTGGTGGTGGTGGTGTGTGTGTGTGTGTGTGTGTGCAAATACTGGCAGGAAGAGGCCAACCTGCAGTGTTGGCCCTCAGGAGAGGGCCACCTTTGCAAAGACAGGGTCGCACAATATCAATATTCTGGAACTCACCAAGTAGGCTAAGCTCACTGCCCAGCAAGCTCCAGGAGCCCCCTGTCTCTGCTTCAACACTAGAATTACAAGTGTGTGCCACTATTCTCAGCTTTCATTTCCATAGAATCTGGGGCTGGAACCTAGGTCCTTGTGCTTGCAAGGCAAGCACTTTACCAGCTGAACTATGTTCTCAGTTCCCATATATGATCTCTGGGCCTCTCTTAAGTACCCACTGAAATGTGTTTGTGCATGTGTGTATGTTTGTATATGTGTCTATGTACATGTGTGTATGTGCATCTGTGTGTATGTGTCCATATGTGTACATCACTCTATGTGTGCATGTGTGTGTGTGTATACACATGTATACACTAAATATGTTTTCCAATTCTACTTTTCTTCTGTGGATTACAACTCCAACAGCCCTAGCAACAACAACAACAAACCACCAGAAACACAACAAACTTCTGCTAACTGTTCTGATCCACTCCCCTCTTACACGCATTAATGCCTTTCCTGCACAGTGACCTATGGGCTTCCAGGCCTGAGCCACCAAGGAAACAGCACATTTGCTCTCAGCCCTGTATAGATGAAGCTTTCTCCTATTTTGCTTTCTGAGCCAAACAAGGTTTGTTAGCATCCCATCCCTGTGTATGAATAACCACAGCAGGAGGGCTTACCTGTGCTCTCTGTCACTAGACCTTTAAATCAGGGCCCCCTGAACTTCCTGGAACAGACAGATCACAGAGGCTTCTGGTTTGGAAGCCTGCAGTATTTACTTTTCTTTAAATGACAAAAATATCCTATTTACTGCACACTATTTGGAAAGGGATAACGGGGATATAGCCGCTCCACAGATAATCCCATTCAGGTCTATGGATTCAAACATTCTTTCTTTCTTTCTTTCTTTCTTTCTTTCTTTCTTTCTTTCTTTTCTTAAATCAAACCTTTGTCTGGAAGGTTTGCACATATATCTACAATGACTGGTCCAGTTGTTGCGACTCAACTTTGGTGAGATCTTGAGATTGAGACCTCAGAGAGATGATGTCAGGATCACCCAGAGAGACGGCAGGCAGTGGGGAAGTCCTAGGATGGGATGGAGATTTGTCTCTGAGTAGTGAGGGAGGTACCACAGGCAGGTGACAGGAACCAGGCCTTCTCAAGCTCTAGCCGGCACACACGCCACAAAGGATCTCCGGGAGACAGATGGTGGTGTGGCTGGGTTGGTATGAGGCTCATGAGGCTGCATTTTCTAGAAAGTTCCTGGTGTCACTTGCCCTGCCTTGGCCTGAACCTCACAATCCCAGTGAGAAAATTATAGACCTTGAGCTCTGAATCACACAGGAGAGGCTGTGAGTCACTGACTCAGAAGCTGTGCTCTCCCAACCAAGTTACCTGATGGTCCTGATCTGGGGACTTCACTGTGCGGTGATGATTATAACTGTGACACACACAGGTTTGCCCCAGAGTTAGCTTGAGCTGTGTCTGTGAGGAGTCTAGTGTAGCATGTGCCACATCACAAAGGCACTTGAGTGTGTGACTTCATGCAATATGCTTCCAACGTCCAATGTCGCTCATACTGAGGAACATCTATCACAACAGGATGGAGACCAGAGCACCCTCCTGGCTCCCTGGAAATGGTAGCTTGCTCAGTTCACTGTTTTATTGTTTCTAATATTTAGACTATGCCCTGTCTTTTTTTTTTCCTCATTACACAAAGTAATTCACACTAACGAAAAAGAAAGACAGCACAGTAGTTAGAGGCGTAAAGGCAGAGGAGACAAGGGGCTAGCATGGTGGTGCACCTCTGAGAAGCAGAGGCAGCGGCAGGCATCCCATGGTCCAGGCCAGCCTGTGCTATCAGGGAAGACCTTGTCTCTCCAGGAAAAGAAAAGGAGAACAGAAAAGAAAAAGTAAGCAAAAAATTAATTATTTTATTTTTGCCATATTTATGCTTATTTTTTGTGTGTATGTGCATGCCACATCTCATATGTGGGGGTCAGAGAACAACTTGCAGACATGGGTTCTTGCCACCATGTGGGCTCCTGGGTTGGTAGTAACCACATTTAGCAACTGAGCCATCTTGCTGAGCCAGATAAAACATTTCTGCATGGAGGAAAAGCACCATTTGGCATATATGTATGTATGTATGTATGTATGTATGTATATATATATATATATATATATATATATTTCCAGTCTATACATATATACTTCTACTGTACACAGTACTTTGTAATTTTTTATTACCTCTGGCTGCATCCCAACAATAGTAGCAGTTGGAATGACCACCACAGTAGTTGGTCTTACCAGGCTCTTACAATGTGCCAGTGCCCCTTCACAGTCAATGGAATGTCTCTGACACAAACACAACCTCATCTTATAAATGAGAAAAGCGACACACGGAAACTAACACATGGAGGGGTCTGAAGCTGGAAAGCACACAGCTTGGCGGTGCCACTCTCTCTTAAGCTCCATCTTCAATGTCCTTTCCTTTTTGTTTGTTTTTTTGGCACATTTATATTTATTTTGTGAGTGTGTATGTGTAGGCTTTCACCCCCATACACTGCCTTACAGCACGACCTTCCTTCCACTTGCAGCAGTGTGAACATCCCACCATACTACTCCATACATTTGTACATTTTGAATGGTATATAATATTCCTGCCTGTTATTTTATAAGTGAGAAGGTCATGGCTTAACTATGCAAAGTCACTGGCAGAGAGTAAGAGGGAAATGATCGTAGCCTGTATAGGAACCCAGGTGCTGTCACTCAAGAATGCTTGCTTACGAAGAGACACCAAGCACCTACTATGCACAAGACACCTGTTGGTCTCAGTGAAGCCTGAAAGGCAAACATAGTTCCCTTGTTGTAGAACTTGGGGCTCAACTGATGGGAGGTACCATTCTGTAAATATGTTTCTCTTATTGGTTAATGAATAAAGTACTGTTGGCAAAGAGGAAGGCAAGATAGGCAGGACTAGGAGAGGTGGAGGATTCTGGGAAATGTGGTGGAGTCACAATGTGATCTCAGTAAGAGAGGACAAAAGCCTGGCGTTCTTGGTAAGATAAAACTATGTAGAAATACATATGTTAGTGATAATGGGTTAAATAAGGCATTTAAATGCCTTAAATAAGGCAGAGCTAGCCAATAAGAAGCTCTAGCCATTGGCCAACAGCTTTATAACTAATAGAGTCTCCGTGTGTTATTTTGGGGCTGATGCGGCTGTGGGACCAGGCTGGCAGGAAAGTGCTCGGAACACTCAATGGGTTAAGAGACACACAAATAAGGACAGCAACAAACAAGGTATTTGAGGTGTAGATACAAGCTACAGAAGTCCTTGAGACATGATGGATGTGACAGGGACATCTCAAAAGATTGTGGGTGGGGGCTAAGTTCCAAGGACTATGCGAATGTCAGGGAGGAAGGAGGTGACAACACAGTAATCTAGAGTCAAATTTATTTAGATCACCACATAGCAGCTCCAGGGAATGGTGAGCAGAAACACAGCCTTCGAAAGACAAGGCAGAGAGCAAGTAGCCAGGACCCAGGGTCAGAGGCTGTTGTGGTGACCCATGACTATGTGACTCTATGCTGGCAGCCTTTAACGAAATAGGCAGCCTCCTAGGCAAGATGGGCTGTGACACCTGCCAGCAGGACATGAAATCAACATGCAAGGCACCCAACCCACAGAGGACCTTGACTGCTTCTGCTCCTGTTGTAAACATGGAGTGCTAGGGTTTACACATGTTTGAGCGTGTCCCCCAGTGATTCGTGTAATGGAGGTCTGGCCTTGAGGTGGCAGCATAAGATATGATGGGACCTTTAGAAAAGATCTAATGAAAAATGGTTAGGTGATTGCAGGTATGCCCTCTGAAGGGACTCATGGAACTCAAGGACTCAGGAGACCTTGGTTAGATAATGAGTGAATGTGAGCTTGAATGTAACTCAGCCATAGAGCCTTTGTCTAGCCTCCATACACAGGCCCACAGCCCCTGCAAATACTTTTTTAAAGTAAAACAGGCTGAGTTTTGACTCTCTGGCATTTTGTTGTGTGTGATCATTTACTCCCACTCGTGTCCCCACCATTGAGGACATCATCACAAAGCTCTAACCTAAGCACAGCAGAAGCCAGCATAAAACCTCCAGAACTAGGAGCTCAACATACATCTTTTCTTCATAAAATTTCCAGCCTTGGATATTTTATTATAGAAACAGAACTAATTGTCTACTGTACTTCTGTGCTGTCATTTAGAGGGTCCAATTTTAGACACTAAGACATCAGGCTTAATCAGTAATAGAATAGGAAGATTGCTGAGACCTCACAATAGCATCAAATCATATTTAAGATCAATTATTTGCTAAGCTTCCACACACTGAGGCAGCTTGGAAAATTCAAGTTAAGTTCCTTCAGTTTGTCATTTAAACTGTTTACTGTGGTAACTGGTAGACCTAGTGCCTATGCAGGGCCACCTTTGACCTTCTCAGTTCTCTGGTGGGGTCACTGTTGAGGAAGAGGCCTTGAGAAAATTGTCTAAGTCTTTACTTTTGTAGCAATAAATAAAACTGACAATGGCCCAGAGCCCATGGCAGGCACTGGGCTAAGCACTTTTTTCTATGACAGACGATGGACCTTCATCCCCCACATCTGTTCTACAGCTATGGAAGTCCTCTGGGAGATCACACTGCATGGGAGCAGCCCGCTCTGGGCTGGGTCCCTTCTGTGACTCAGGCACTGTCCTCAAACTGGCACATCAGCCTTTGTGCTGCAGTAGCTGCCCTCTCTGTTTCTCCCTGGTAAACTATGACCTTGTCTTCTGATTTGTTTGTATCTCTTCCTCGGTGAAACGCCCAGAATCCACATCTCCCTCCATCCTGTTGATGGTAATTACACTCATGGAGTTACTCCGCTAGGTCCACATGCCCAGTAGAGTTCAGAGGCCCAGATGCCAGATGCTGCATTTGGGAGTGAACCCCACCCCATTTCAGGTAACATGGGTTTGGGAGCAAACACCATCTCTCTTCATCTGAGTGACTTGGAACCAAGTATTTAGCTCCTTCCCATCTCAGCTTCCCAGTCTGTAAAATGGTAATCATAGGCATGACTACATCACAGGATGGCTGCAACGATGAAACAAATCATGTGACCAAAGGTCTAGGGTAAGTGTCCCATGGATGGCATTTGATATGTGTGCATGAGGAACAGGCTTTCTCCCCAGGCTGTGTGAAATCCTGCACTCAGCAGAGGAGGCAATGCTCAAACACATGAATACTGGTGGAGTACAATCATAGCCATTCTTATTCAAAAAGCAAGGCTGAGTCACTGGTCTAAAGTTCCCAGCTAGTTCAGAGGCTGTGACTAAGGCCTCTGAGCATGCTCAGTGAGCTCTGCAGCAGCCATGGGATCTTCCTCACAGGCAAAGTAGGAGAAGCTAAGTAGAAGCTACAGCAGTGCAGGGGTGTTGTCCTGGGGACCATGCATGATGCCTGCCATATTGAAGATTTAGTCTTAGCCTAATCCCCATTTGGATGTCTATGGAAGATATAGAATCTTTGGAGGGCGTCATACAAGGTCTTGTGGTTATTGGGACATGCGATTTAAATAGATGTGGGAGTCTCATTTCCCAAGGGGCCTCCCATCCTATGCTAGGTCCATGGTTGCCTGTGAATGTTCTATGGGGATGTTCCTTGTGTCTTCAGAGAAGAATTAATCTAGCCAGACCATCTCCAATCTCCTCCCTTTACCATGTCGAGCCAAACCAACCTGATATATTTTGCCCTCTTGGATTTAAGAGCCTTGCAGACACAAGGATCCTTTTAGCTTTTAACATATTTAATAATTTATTATTTATCTGATATTTTTGTAAATGCATTCCTCAGATCATGCCTGTGCTTCTGCAGTTTCCAATTTGCACCTATCTGACATCATTTATCTTACGGTCCCTTGATGCTCTGAAGGGTGGGCTTCCTCTTAACACTTCCTTAAAGCCCTAATGAACTTCCATACTTCAGTTACTTGGGGAAATGGGGCGCGCGCACACACACACACACACACACACACACACACACACACACGCCCTTTTGCATGTTTCTGCTCACAGGCATACAAATCATACGTGCCACTAATACAGTGTTGATTTCTCCCTAGGTTGTTTTTTTAAAAGATGTTTGCCCTTCAGCCTGCTATTAAGCAGTTTCTTCCGACTTTGAAAAACTCACTTTTTTAAATTTCATCATACAGTATTTCCTGGGGGATCTTACCGTTTATTAAGAAGTCAAAACCAATTTTGGAGCAATCATATATACCAAATAGTCTCATGAATCTTTTGTATTCCCCACAGCTCCAGCGCATAGGTGGGCACCCTGCAGAAACGTCAGAAATCCTCATTGGCTAATCCGTGTGGCCAACAGGTAGCTTCCTGTGAGGCAGACTGGAATGCTGCTTAAGCAAAGGAGTATAAAATCAGGCCGTGGGGGTTTCAGTTCCTGCAGCCACCTCTAGTGTTAGCGGTGTGACCTTAAATTGAGGTGTGGCCTCAAACGCTCTGTGTTTTACCTCTTGCTTCAAGAGGAGAATTCCTTTCTGCCATATGGGAGCGTGGATTAAGTATCTGAAGCACTTAAGCCTGGCTAAGCAAGTTCTCCACAGCAACCTTTGTTGTGGGGATGCAGCTCGGTTGTAGAGCCCTTTGTCTAGCATGTGTGAGGCTCTGGGTTCAAAACCCAGCATAATAATAAGGAACTTGGGTTCTTTGAGTAGTCTTTGGAAGGAATCTAGATATGAGATATGTCCTTGACATACAAAATCAGTTCTCATGTCCCCTCACAGCTAAGAACTACACATGGTGAAGGTAATAAAATTTTGGCTCTAGTTGTCTAACACAGGCATTCGGGCATACGGAAATGACCCACCCATCCATCCCAATGCCAACATGTACTTTTGCATGACCTTAAAGTCACTATCCGTAAAATGGGGGTTGAGTCAACAATCTCTGTGCTCAAATCCATCGCCTTCGTGGAAAAAAAAATCTTGCCCTTTCAGTCTAAGACAACTGTCTACATACCACTTGGGAACAAGCAATCGAGCCCCACCACGTTCTCTCCTCAGCTCAGGTGGCAGCGGCAAAAGTGCCCACTAGGGGGCGGATGCGCTCTTGCCAGACCCCGTGCTGGGGAGGGAGGGCCATGTGGGAGCCTTTGGGGCCCATCCGTGTGCACCACCACAGGCAGTCCCTCCACTCAGCTCAAGGCCGGATTTTCTACATACTGAACCTAGTAAATCTTAGGCTATCGGGATTAGTTTACTCACCCAGGATCTTGGAGCTAAGAGCAACGGTGATGGAAAGTGGGCCTCTCCTGCTCGGCCAAGGATCCAGGAAAGAGCAGCCCAGGGATTTTGCCTGCAAGAAGGGAAGTGGTGTGGGCACTCCAAACAGGCACGGGTGTGGGGCCGTTACCCAGTGTAACCCTGAGAACATGGACATAAGAGGTGCTCTGTGAAAAGCGTTTAGGGTCTTAGAAGTTGGTGAGGTGTGGCAGTAGTAACCTCACCAAAACACAAAGTAAACAGTCCAGAGAAGGCTCTGCACACAGTGCATGTGCGCAATCGCGCTGTAGCTGCCCAGCCTAGGGCTGGTCCGCTGAGTACCCTGATAAGACACATGAGAGATGCAATTGTCGGTGTGAGGACCCATGGCTGCCCAGCCTGGGATGGCCTACTGGGTACCCTGATAACACACACGAGAGGTGTAAATGGTCGGTAAGGAATATGCTTCGAGTACGGCTGTGGGTCATTGTGTATTTTAATGACATCTGGGCTTTGCTGTCTCTGCAACAGAGGAAGAAGAACCCAACCAAGACGATCCTGGGAAGTCTGGGTTGTAAAACAAACTAGGACCCAGAATCATAAAGTCATTAAGGCAAGAAGACTCATTTCAGTGCTGGGGAATGGGGTGGGGAGGGGTTCTTGAAATGAACCCTGAAAACAAACACATGGCGACAATGTGTGTCACATGACGGGCACACATGCTACGTTTTATGAGCTTGTGACCTTGGAAATATGCTCAGAGCCAGATCTCAGCTTGGGTCACAAGGTTTTACTATGGTCATGATCATCAAGGTTTTACTATGCATGCATGGTGTAGAATGCGTATGCTCATCTTCGCATCTGCAGACACACCATCGGACAAGCAGGGAGCCAGAGCTGGCCCACAGCGGCAGCCGCTGCAAGGCATGACCTTATCTCCAGGAGAACCTCTGCCAGCCCAGGAGCCTCCATCAGCCCAGGAGCCTGCAGATTACACGACCTCACCTCACTTCTCTCGGGAGGTGGGGTCTGACTCCCCTTAGGAATCCCAGTTGGTGGCAATGGCTAGCATAACTAAGAAAGGACAATCGCGGGGCTGTCAGAGGCTAGCTCATGAGAAGCGTTGCAGCTTCTTTCCATATCCAAGAACCCTGAGTCTCAGAACCCAGCCTGTGAGAAGAGCCAAGGAGCCAGGTGAGGCCACAAGCAGTAGGGGCTGGACTGTAGTGGGGACCACTAAGTAGCCATCTCCCCCAGTCTTCTTGGAAGTAGCCTGCCAAGCCAGGCCATTCAGCCACACTCCACCCAGCTACATCCAGTGCTACATCCCACTCATATCTCTCTCTCTCTCTCTCTCTCTCTCTCTCTCTCTCTCTCTCTCTCTCTCTCTCTCTCTCTCTCTCTCTCTCTCTCTCTGTTTTACTTGGTTTGGGGCTTTGAAACAGAGTTTCAAGCCCTGGCTGGATTGGAACTCACTATGTAGCCCAAGGTGGCCTCAGACTTGCAGTGATCCTCCTGCCTCTAGCTAAGTGCTAAGATTGCAGTATGTGACACCACACGGGGTTGAAATGGTTGTTTTACACTGCTGTAGCTGAGGTGATTTATTAAACAGCAAAGATAACTTCAGCATTTATCTCTGCTGTTACTATGTGGAAGACAGCAAGGTACATCCCCCCCCCAACCCCAGTTTTGAGGTTGGGTCTCTCACATCCTAGGCTGGTTTCAAACTTAACTGTGGGGTTGAGCATGACCTTGAAATCTGATGCAGCACCGAGCCTGGTGCTCAAACAGTGCCTTCTCCATCGCAATCTTTAGTCCACCTTCATTGAGAATGATGACTCAAGTTAACAGTGGACACAGTGAGAATGTGTACTCGAGGGCCCTAGAGGGATGGATCAGAGGTGTAGAGGTCTTGCTACTCTTACAGAGGCCCTGAATTCAAAGTTCCCGGCACCCACTGCTTCTAACTGCAGCTCCAGGGAGATCTGCCACCCTCTTCTGGCCTCTGTGGGCACTGCGTGTATATGGTGCACACACACACACACACACACACACACACACACACACACACAAACAAACATGCAGAACACTCAGACATTTGAAATCAAAATAACTCATAAAACATGTTTAAAGCCACACAAGGAGGTGGTTAAGAAAGCCCTCTGGAATAACCAGGTTCTTGTTTGTGAATTATCAATTTTTCTTGAGTGGGGATCATGTTAGCTATTTCCATAAAATTGTGGAGACTGAGATGTGTGTTTGTAACCGTGGCTAACACACCTTCAACCCTGGAAAGTGGTAACCACAAAGAGTAAGAGAAGGATGCTGAAAGAAGGGAGCTGGGAGAAAAGAGGAGCAGGGCGCAGGGGAGATCAGATGGGTAGGAATGCAGGTCATGGATGCACTGAAATGTCTGGAGGTCCAGAGGCTTGGTTAAGGAGAAATTAAAGAGGCCAAGTCTAGCCAGCCTTTTAGCATTGAATACCATGTGTTGGCAGATGCTAAGGTACCGAGGTTCCCAGGTGGAGGTGGACAGGTAGGATTGGACCTGCTGGGCAGCATGATAGGGAAGCCAATAACAAATGAGCAGGTGGGAACATTCAGGGAGGGATGCTCCAGAATCCAGCATCCCGGCTCAGAGAATGTACACAGAGGGCTCGAGGAGAGCAGGAAGGACCCGCTCGAGCCTCACATACAGGCCAAGGAGGCCTCCAACAGGCACTGATGTTCTTTTGAGTAAGAAAACTCTGGGGGCAGAAGGGAACATGTCTGTAGTGCTGTGACAGGGTTCAGTGCCTCCAGTGTTACTATCATGCCCAGAGCTCTGGGAGGCATCCATGTACTTCCTCCCCCACTGTTTACCCCAGCCTCACCTGGTGCACCCCACTGTCCCATTTCATGGGTGGGAAAACAGTACTGAGTCAGGAGAGTGGACAAAATCACACAACTCCAAGATGGAGCAGAGACCTGAATCCTACTTTGTCCAACACACTGCTATGCCAAAGCTGATACTAGGGAACACCATTGTCACACCCAGCAACTCCGTTCCTATTCATGTCAGTCTCCTCCCTGGGTGACGGCACCTTCCCAGCCTCTCTTGCAGCTAGACACAGGCATGTGACCAAGGCTACATCAATCAGGAAACCGCAGGCTTTGATCTTGGGGAAACGGGTATCTGGGGGCGGTAGGGCCACACAGACAACTGGGAAGTGTGTCTCTGGTTAAATCAAGATGCGAACAAAAAAGGAAACTCCCAGCCCAGAGGCTGCGCTTCACTGATGGCATTTTCACACTCAGACCAAATCCACACTTTCAAATGTGCCTCCTGGACATGGAGTCCCATTTCCCCAGAGCCTTACGTACAGACATTTCCAACACACATCGGATGAATTCCTCCTCCCCACATCCACTAGACTGGGGTCCCACAAAGCTGACCCATTCAAAGACTCCCAGAGGGAACACTGCATGCCCATGCAACACAGGGTCCTGAGCTTAGAGGATGCCAAGTAGCCGCAAAGGGGGTGTCCAAAATGGGTACACTGGGAAGCCAGAAGGCAACCAGGCTCTGTGTGCGAGTGTGAGTGTACGTGAGGGTGGGAAAGACCAGTCACTGAAATCTACAGTGTGAATCGGGCGGCTAGAGAGCCAGGGAATGTGTCCTTCCGGCAGCACTAACTCTTTTTCTAAAGAAAGCTTTCAGCTGAGAATCAGCTTCCATTCAGTCATCTGAAGAGAACACCAAATCTACACAGCAGGCACAAGCCTCCACTTGTTGGACCACCTATCTGGGTCCTGTGGTCTGGTCAAATTCACACATAAAACTCACCTTGTAAGACTCTACCCGCCATGCCACCTGCAAAAAGCGGGCCTAGTAAACAGCAGAGGTGAAAATCCCTGGGGAAACAGAGACACTGAATTTCTCCGGGAGAATGCTAGCCACATTGGCGTGTTTTAGGAAAACCATGCACAGGGGCCAAGAAGGACTCTTTGTGTTCTGCAATGTCTATTTTAAGAGGCTTTTGGTCAGTTTGAGGTCGTTTACTTTTGAGAAATGTGAGAAGACTTTAACAGACCCAGAATGGAGCCAACGCAGCTAAAGGGCAACACAGTAAAGCTGGCCACTTGGCCATTGTCTCACCACCCAGATCTGGAAATGATGCAGGTGCCTTCTTCGCAAAGGCTGGAGAAAGCTGGGACAGGAGCCTGGGATTTTCCAAACCACATAGGAAATATGAGTTTGGGGTGCGCATTAGGAGCTGATAACTTGAAAGCTCACACTCAGATGAGGGACAACACACGCAAAGGACAAACACGACAGCACACAGCTCTGTCTCGAAGACACAGCTGGCTGTGGTAGCGTTGCCTTTGATTGTTCTTGCTTGTTCTACTAACTCTGAGGAAAAAGTCAGGGGCGTGGAGTTTACCCTAGATGTGTAAAAACTGAGCTCAACGGGCTTATGTAAGGAATTAGCTCAGCATCCTCGGGATACAGATCCAGAAAAAAAGGGAGATAGAGAAAAGCTGTGTGTGGTGTGCCCACGCCAGAGCCGGTGGCAGGGACAGAAACCTCAGCACTGAGCTCTTGTGGGAGCCCAGGCTTCAAGTCCCAACTCACACCTCTGCAGTGGCTGGGCACCACCGCTGCCTCACTTTAGGCGGTGATGGGAATGTAGCCCAGGGCCTCTGCTCAACTAAGGTAGCAACGAAGCCACACCCCAGCATGTCATCTAGTGGCTCTCACTGGGGAAGTGTTTTGAGACATGGCCCCACCTTACAGCCCTGACTATATAGACCAAGCTGGCCCTAAGCTCTCAGATACATCTGCTGGAATTAAAGGTGTGCACCACCATGCTCAGCTATTACTGTATTTTTTTAAGCATTGTTTTCCCCTACTTCCCCATCTGGATACCTCGGTGAATGAGTTGCCCATAAGGGGGTGCACTTCATGCTCAGAACTGACTTTCTTCCATAGCCTTAGTGGGGCAAGAATGAGCTGTCAGGCACTGGACATAGACAGGCAATCATCTGGCCTACCTTCATGGAACCTCTGTCTAGAGCTGCATTTCCCACATGTTACTTTCTTTAATGCTACGAGGGCCATGGGCACAGTAGCCTGTCTAGTCCACAGTGACCATGGTAAGGAGGTTCCTTCCCAACTCTGTATGTGCATCTCCCACTGGAGCAAATACACCATCTCTCATATTGTCGTTTCCTGTCCCTGGCTAACAAGAGAAACAAGCCAGCTGACTCTGGGCCCTTCCCCTCCTTCACACACAATGTGGTAGTTTTCTCAACTAAGCAGCTCATTTATTACCCATGGACCATTTGATGACACCCACAGCTGGTGACATGCTGGAAGCTCCACTTGAGAATGCCCCCAAATGGCCACCTAGTGAGTTAACGTCTGCTTAGGAAAGCCGTCAAGGTTGGTTTACTCCGTCCTACAGCAGCCACCTGAACCTATGAGGTGGATGTGAACTCCAGTTCTGGAAATACATGGAACAAGACAGAAGACACCCATCACCGGGAAGCATTATTCTGTTTCTTTGCTTTCATACTTGCTTTACATATTATGAAACCTATTTAAAAGCAAATGTGAGAAGAAGTCCACATTCCTGTAAAAACCAAGTGAACGTTCTGGCTTAGCTGGAGAGATGTAAGTTGTTTACAAGAACATACTGTAGGCTTTGGCACAGGCCAAAAAAAAAAAAAAACAAACAAACAAACCATGAAAGTGTTGGAGATTGAAGTAAGACTCTCAGATCAGTTCTGCAAGTGTGTTCAGGCTCTTCTTAGAGACCACAGTCACTATAGTACTTGAGGGTGACAGTAGGCACACCAAGATGACCAAGAGGAGCCTAGGCCATCAGGGAGCCTGGGGTGTGCATTTTCAGGAGGCCCTTATTTTCAGGAGCAGCCACTGACCGGCACAGTCTTTCAGTCTATTCCAATGAGTGCCTGCCTGCTTGTTTCACCCAGGTCCAGGCCTGCCCTGCCATCTTCAGATATGCGTATGCTTTAAGTTAAAAGTATGGATAGAATAGGACATTAGGAAAGATTCGTCACATCATTAACCAACTAGCTTCTACAGTGTGCAGAATGTTTCCTGGGCTTACTGTAGTAAAAGCAAACGTTTACTGAGTGTGTCCTGTGGGCAAGACAATGTTCCTAGTGCACTACTGACTGACTGTGGTCTGACTGTAGCCTCTCACCAAATTCTCGTGTTGATGGTGTCAGAAGGCATAGGGCCCATGAGGCAAACTAAGTCATGAACTAGGTGGAGCTCTCGCACACTTAAGAGGATCAGTGCCCGAAGAGACTAGCAAACTTGCTTGGCCTTTCTACTGCTTGAAGTCACAGCATCTCAACAAGGTGCCATCTGTGAACTAGAGAACAGCCCTCACCAGAGTCTACCAGTGCCTTGATCTTGGGCGTCCTTCCTACCTCTGGAACTGTGAGAAATACTCTGCCGTTTATAGACTCCCCAAGCTGTGGAATGTCATTAGGGAAACCTCGTGGGTCTAAGACACAGAACAGATCTGTGGTGTACTGCAGTTTCTCTTCCCGGTGAGCAAACAGGCACTGTGAGACACCTGGAAGCCAATAGAGGGCTTCACTAACGGGGTTGCAGCCTGTTGGGGACACTGGGTAACTCAGCTGAAGGAATCCTACTCCATGTACTTCCTCCCCCACTGGCTCTCAGAGGCTGTTCCAGGGGCCATCAGGTTCAGGCAACTCCAACTGTCCAGGAAAAGCCTAGGAAAGAGATTGCATTACCAGGTCTAAAAGGTCAGGAGGTCAGCAGTCAGCTGCCAGACTTTGCACTGCGCCCAGACAGCCAGGATTTCTATCCCAACCACACCTGTCAGGTCTGTTGCAAAAGCCCCGAAAGCCAGACTTCCCCAGAGAACAGATGTCCAGGGGCTGGCAGCAGAGTTACCATCAAGACCAGTTTGGGTGTACACTGGCAAGGTGCTGAATTAGGATCCAACCCACCAGGCAACACGGCTCAGGGAAGCCCAGGTGAGGTAGTAGGAACCGCTGCTCCTCTGCTCTTGGCCTGGCATGGCAGATTAAATCCCTGTAGCTGTGGTTTTAAAAACCTGCTGGCCGAAGTCCAGGCACTCATTTCTGTCACATGTTGTGTCAAATATATGTGAACTCGGATGTCTTGCTGACAACCTGCAGTGTTTGAAGAATCCCACAACTGAAGTAGTGCCCTTGTTTTAGTGGGAGATCTTAGGAAAAACTATAGGAACTATACTGAGACACGGGTGAAGTGGAAACGTCGCTTAGGAAGCCCTTAAGTGAGAGGATACTTAGGAAGTGAGCTCCTTCCTTCCTTTCCTATTTCAACAATGACTTAATGGCCCCCCACTCTGCTAGGGAAATGTGAGTTGTGCTAACCCCTGCTCTCACACAGAAATAAAAATAGAAGCTTTTGGGGCTTGCAAGACGGCTCAGCACATAAAGGCACTTGCCACCAAGCCTGGTGACCTGAATTCAGGCCAGCAACCCACATGGCAGAAAGAAGGGAAGCTCTCCCATAGGTTATCCTGACTCACACACATACAGTTGCACGGTGACCAGCAGCTTCCACAAAAGCATGGCCTCCTTTTGCTGCTGCGACAGAGCACAAGCTTACTGGAGGTCCTGGTAGGCTGTCAGCAGATCTGCACTCCCCCATGAAGCGACCTTTCAGACCTAAGTTCCCCTGCCCTCTCTGGCTTCAGGGCTACAGGCATGCCTCCCTCCTCACACACTCTGCATGTGCATCTTATCTATCACTGTGACCCTTCTGCTCCCTCTACCAAGGATGCGTGTGATTACTTTAGGTCCAGGTGAACATCCAGACTAATAGATCACATTTTAAGATCCTGAGTCATGGCTGCAGAGTCCCTTTTGGAAGTGATGGTAACCAACTCAAGAACTCAGGGATTTCGGTGCTGACAATTTAGAGCATCCATTATCCATCCTACCACTGAGTACACTGCCAGCCTCTGATGGGTCAAAATGCTAGGACCTCAGTCTTCACACCCTGTTATGGGATATTTGTACACTGTGTGAAGATGTGTAATGGTGTAATAAAAGGCTGAATGGTCAATAGCTAGGCAGGAGAAATAGACCGGACTTCCAGGCAGAGAGAGGAAATAGGAGGAGATAATCTAGGTGAGCAAGAGAAGCTAAGGAGAGAGACATGGAGGGAGCCAGACGTACAAAGTGAAAGGTTAAAGACCCACGGAGCAAAACAGATTAATATAAACAGATTAATTTAAATTATAAGAGCTAGTAGGACATGCCTAAGCTATGGCCCAGCTTTCATAATAAGTCTCTGGGTCATTATTTGAGAGCTGGCTGGTGAGAGAGAAAAGGACTTGTTACATCCTGCTGGTCTGGTTCGGAAGACCAGAGAGGGGCTTATTTAGTAGATGACTATCAGTGGGGCACTGGGGAAGGTAGTCAGGAGAGCAGAGAGGGGGTGGGGAGAGGGAGAGAGAAAGGGAGGGAGGGAGAGAGAGAGGAGAGAGAGAGGGATGGAGGAAGAGGGAGAGGGGAGAGAGGGAGAGAGTGAAAGGGGAGAGGGAAGGAGGGAGGGACAGCACGCAAACAGGGAAACTCCCACAGGTGGGAAAGCTACAGGTATACTCAGACAGCAAAGGGACAAACGGACAGCATAGGAAGCCATGACTCACATCTGGATGCGGAACTATTAACTGTGTTTGGGGTTAACAGCCTACCTGCTGCTTTAAAAAGCACCAGAATAAAACAAAACTGCAAATAGAGCTTTGAGGTAAAGACATGCGGTCTCAAGCTGGCTTTAAAACGTTCCTGTGTCAACTAAAAAGCTACGAGGCGAGAGCGGTAACACAGGGGACAGAATGTTAACCATTGGCACAGGGGGACTTCACTGCATAATATCCAACCTTGTGTTCTGGTTGGAAATGCCTCTCGGAAAATCTGAACCCTCCGGAGGCGAGTCAGCTGAAGCTTGTAGGACGAGCTTGGCTTTTCTACTATGGAAGTAAAGCCCTCTATTCACAGGAGGACCTGTGCAAACTCACTAGCAGAGGCGTGGGGATGAAAACCATAAGTGAGAAAACAAGATCAACCGCTGGCAGTGGCATTGGCGGCCCTGTGCCCCGAGGAGCCCCCTGGAAGACTAACACTGTGCAGTCGCTTGTGTAAGCCACTCTGGTCCTGAGGAGCCATGTGCCCACAGCGGGAGAGTGTGTGGAGACGGAAGCTGTGGTATCAGATGAGACACACCCGCTGCAATATTTTGAGCAGTGAGTTGAGAGGGGAAAAGTAAAATCTGAACTCAAAATTCAGCTCCACAAAACAAAACATCCACTTGGAATGGCCCAGAAACAAGAAAGTCCCCATAGAGCACAGGATAGTCATCTGGGAGCCGATACCAACAAAGGACTGCTCTCAGCCAGGGGAAATCGAACCTTAGGCTGCCTTAGTCTCCCTGTACACAGCCATGCCCCTTCCTTAGGTGCTGTCAGAACTTTAATTGCACGGATGATGTCAATCACCAAAGAGCATGTATGATTCACACAAGCTTTGGTACCTGGGTCTAAAAGGACTAAAGGAGCTAGGGGGATGGTTCAGCAGCTAAGAGCATTGTCACCCAGCCTGACAACCCTATCCCTATGCTGGGTACCCTCACAGTGGAGAGAACTGACTCCTACAACTTGTCCTCTGATTTCTACATGCACACATACACACACACACACACACAGAGAGAGAGAGAGAGAGAGAGAGAGAGAGAGAGAGAGAGAGAGAGAGAGAGAGAGAGAGAGAGAAACACACAGAGAGAGACAGAGAGAGAAGAAACTGTAAGCCAAGGCTTCAATACTGACAGACCTAAACATTCCTGTCTTTCCAGCTGGAAAACAAGCTATGATGCATTTCAGAGGCAACACACCTCCAAGTGTCCTGGGAACTGGACACGGCTCCCATGGTCAGAGGCTACTGATGGGGTAACACAGCAGGAATGTGTCCTTCCACAACTGAGTTGTGCCCAGCCCACACTTTCCATGCTAAGACAGACACCAGAAGGCAAGCTGCGGACCAAACATGCTAGGACCAAGCTGGAAAGGCCACAAAACGCCAGCTGATATGGAACAGGGTTTTCATAAAGGGATCTGTGGTACAGGCCTAACTTTGTGGCTCCTGTCTGTCAGATCTCAAGACGGAGCAGTTTGAGTGTAATGTCATTTCAGATTAATGGGAAGCCGTTGAAGTCCTAGACGGTGTGAGATCAGCCACTGTCATTGAGGTGCCAACTTTGGCCAAACACATGCTCGATATTTCAGATACAAATGCTTCTAAATCGGAACACGGGCCTTGCACATTAACGCTATTATTTTACCATCCCATTTGTGACTAATAATAAGGTATCCCTTAGGCCGTACAACTGGGCAACAACCAATCAGTATATCCATCCTTACCATAAAAGGCAGGTGGCATCATCATTGACCAGATGTGCAAAAGGACCTTGGGATGTGCAAACAGACTCTCAGATGTGAACTGACTTCACCTGGGTATGAGGAGCCATGGCCTGTGCTCAGCGGGGCCATCTGATGCCTACCTTCCCAAGACTGGAGACCAGCACTCGGTCACCGTGGGCGAACCGCATGTAGACAAGACCTTTGCTCAGCTGAGTGTAACCAGCTAGCAGCCACGTAGCAGGGAAACGCAGATAGGAGCCCGGGCTGGGCAGGCTCTCAGGCAGCTGTGTTAGTTCACACTCCCTCCAAGGAGGCCCAGGTCTTTCCTGTTAGCCATGAAGAAAACCCTGGTGTCACTAAATTTAAAGAAGTGATATTTTGGAGAGATGACCAGGAAATCCAGATTCGAGAAAAGGAAAGGCTGCAGTATAGGCATCAGAACCCAGGCAAGCCATCTCAAACCTCATCACTCAAACAGACGCTGGCCCAGGATACAGATAAGGGTCAGACTGCTTGTCTAGCATGTCAAAAGCCCCGTGTTTGGTACCCAAGCACAGCACCAAAAGCAAAGAAAAAAGAGAGAACAAGAGCAAGATGGAAAATTCCGGACATAACTTCCTGCTCAAACTTACTGAAGCCTGATGGTTATGCTCCTAAGTACTTTCCTGCTTAATACAAACCTGAGAAAGCAACACACCCACTCAAAAATGCAGGCCTATATACTGTCAAGCGATCTCCCGAATGGATCCATAATTTGAGTTCAAGCCCGTAACTTCACACCATGGTTCTCAGCTGTATTCTCCTTTAGGCATGCCAAGCTTTGGCCACAAACTTCGGAAGTGAGAACTAGTTTGAACCACACCGTGAAGTAGCTCCTAAAACACTAACAAATCTCTTGTTTCCCACTCAGGCACAGAAATCGTCAAGGTAAATACAGATAAATAATAAATGGAGGATTCATAGTACATAATAAATGATATCCCATAACAGTTTGGAATGCTGCTATCAAATATATATACATATATACATACATACATACCACACACACACACACACACACACACACACACACACACACACACACACATTCTGCAGAGCTATAGTAACAAAAATAGCTTGGTACTGACATGAGAACAGGTCTGTGGAACAGGCCCAGAACTAGAACCAACAAAGCTGTGTATGGCCATCTAACTCCTGACAAAGGCAACAAAAGTACAAGCAGAAAAATGTCAGCCTGGTCAACAGGTGGAGCTGGCAAACTATTCACCTGCAGGAGACAAAATAAGAAAGCTACCTTTCACCCTGTACAAAACCCACAGCATTTCAGAAGCAGAGACAGGTACACCTGTGTTCAAGGCCAGCCTGGTCTACATACTAAGATCCAGTATAGCCTGGGCTATGAAGAGACCCTATCTCAAAAAGCCAAACAAAAAATCCACAATGGACAACTTCACCCTCACCATTCACCTCTTTGCCTGTATCTAGTAAGACCTGTGTGAAAAATGCAGCCCTCAAGACCTACTAAGTTACAAGGTCACAACAAACAGCTCTCAGATCTCCACTGTTCCACCAGCTCAGGCCATTTGATGTTCACCTTCATCTTGGGTCAGCCGGGAGTTCTGCTCTCTGGTGCCTTTTTCCGAAACACTGCCGTTGTGGAGGAAGCCTGATGAACAGGACATGGATTGCCCTTCTAGGCTTCTGTTTTCAGGGTCGGTCTGCTTAGTCAGAACTAGTCTTTAAACCAGAAATACCTGGAGAAGAGCAAAGCCTACCACAGGGGGAAACTTAGACAACGTCCATCACACAATAATCCTCACAGTACCAAGATAGAAATTAATTTGTAACTGGATTCGGTGTCAGTACATATAGGTGGATTCAACCAGAAAACCCAACGGAACAGTTCTGAGTAGTTCTGTCCACTATGAGCACCCAGCCCAAGGCTGCCCAGCACGATCTTTTCAACCCTGGCCTGCCTCTTGATTCTCCTCATCTGCTCCGTAGACTAGTTTTTGACGGGTTTCTTTTATATGCACACATCTGAACAGAAGACAAGCACATCATTTCTTAGCCAAAGCTGTTCTGTGAATGGCTGGAGGGAAATGTGGCCATTTCAAAAATATTCCTCAAAAAAATCTGCTGTGCCTCCCCCTTGCCTTTCCAGTGGGGTCAAGTATGGGTGCCATGCTGACTTCTACAAGTGTTTTCTCTAACAAACGGGAGAGACATGCCTGGCAGTTATCCATGGCCCGGGCTGTAGGGGCCGGATCAGATGCAACCAAGCCTACCACACCCTCCCCAGCTGGCCCCTGGCCCAGTGAGTCAGCTGTTTCTTCAGTGGAGACTGAAACAGGAGGCTGAGAGTTTGCTTTCCCTCTTGTGATCGGAAAGCCTGACCACTGGGTGTCAGTCACAAGGGAAGGACAATAAAGAGGTGGCTATCACCCCACTTAATTATGCCCACAGAACTCCGTGAATTTGCCGAAGGACTGAAAATCAATTTGCCCAAGTATGCCAGTTATGTCAGGGGAAGCTTTCTAAACTTTCACTCATCTGAACACATCAATATTTATCTGTCCTAATCTGTACAAATAATTCATTAGACAGCAGAATGCTGCGACCCAATCCTGTCTTGTGATTTAAAGATGAAGTAAGAATGGCCAGTGACTGTCACCAACTCAGAAGACAACCTGAAAAGGCTCCCTGCACCAAAACACCCAAACTGCACGGTGCTGACCAAAACTCCAACAGTAAGGGTGTGACCGGGTATCCTCTGACATCTTCCAACAGGCAGACGAGACACAGGGAGGGGAGAAGGTGTAGAAACATGGCACAAGGGGCACAGGCTTACAACACTGATGGCTGTCTACACTGGTGGGGTCAGCCATGGGGCACAGCACGATGATGGTATTGTATACCCTAGGGTGCTCCCAAGAGCTGTGACTGAGTACCTACATCATGGGCTGACAACGTACTTTCTCAGTGTTGTTTTGTCTGGGCTATAATGAACAGCAAGTGGTAAGTGTTTAAAAAATAGCATCCATACCACACTAAGTGTTCAAACAGAAGGGGAATAAAAACTGGAAAATCATCTCCCAGAGACTAGACTTTCCCTTAAGATAATCGCTATCGGTTATGTTATTACCTACCTGCAAATTAAAGAAAAATGCATGAATTTTGTCTCTAGTTGTAAAGAACCAAGATGTTAGAGCCTTATCAGAAGCTAATCTCATAATTAGAAAGTGATAATCTACAATTGCCAAAGGCTTATACTGTCACCAGTTAAATCATTAAAATGGTACCACATTTTACATCTTTTACCTTCTGAAGATCAGGTTGACCTCTAACCCAGAGAGACACAGGCTTCTGCTGGGATTAAAGACTTGCACAAGAACACCCAGCTCAAGAACAATTTCTATGGGCTGGAGAGATAGCTCATCAGCAATGAACACTTGTTGGTCTTGTAGAGGACCTGAGTTCGATTCCCAACACACACATAGTGGTTCCCTCTATCTCTAGTTCCAAGGGATTCAATACCCTCTTCCAGCCTCTTCAGATACCAAGCATGCACTCGATGCACATGGAAGTAAAATATACATAAGATATATATATATATGTGTGTGTGTGTATGTACATATGTATACATATACATACACACATATACATGCATGCATACAGGAATGTGCTATGTACAGAGAGCCTCTCTCCTTTGGGATGAAGAGATAAATAACAATCTGAATGACCTCGAGTAAACACAACTTTTATCTCTAGGACTTGCTCTAAGTCAATGGCTCTTGAGCAATTCTAGGGCAGGTAATCTTAATTGCAAAGGCGTTCCCCACTGATATGGCCCTTCCGTTCCACACAAAGAAGACACACATATCATCTTCAAAGTCAGGCAGCCAGTCGTGTGTCACATGTCCATAGAAGTTAAAACCTTCTCTCTTTAAACAGCAGAAAGTTGGACTCAGGGGGTAAAACTCACCACCAGTAAAACCAAAATGGATTTTTAACCTAGTAGAAAGTCTGAGTTGAGAAACCATGCAAAATGTAGCCCAAATGGCTGCAGCCTTTCTGGGTATCTCAGAAAATGCTTAGGGGTTTGACTATTTATTGTTTATGCCACAGAAGCAATAAGTCTGGAAGTGTGAATATGATATGCTTAGAAGCTGAACCTACAGTCACTAGGGCATGTCTCCAAGAAGTAACAGATTAAAAAACCATACAGACTCTTAATGTGAATTGTCTGGCTGTTTTAACAGCATTAGGACTCAGAGTAAACCACCAAGTGTATTTTCACATCCCCAGCTTTTATAGTCACTGGATTTCCCAACAATTCTAAGCTTAAATTTCCCAGAAATGGATACGGTGAGACATTTTCCAAGAAACTTCTGATGTAAAGTGGAACTTATGGGGGAATTAAATCTTAAATAAAAATACTCTATCTGCAGCACTCACACATCACTGTGGGTCCCAAGGGCTTATCTGAAGAGAACCCAGGCAATTAATCTGCCTTCACTCACATGGTGTCAGAAGGCAACCACCCTATTTACCACCCACTGGTAAGTTATGACAACACCATTTCGGAGCCTCTCATCCCATTTCCTTTAACCCCCACCAAAAAGCCTAGCCTGTCCTCCATACCAATGTCACAAACGTGTCCGTGTACCAGTGGTGACAATGCTGCAGCCAGAAACCAGGCAGTTCCTTAGTGATGAAGTGGATTTTCCTAATGAACAGCTAACCACAAAACAGTTAACCACAAAAAGAAATGAAACAGACCTAGATTCTACAGGAAACCTAATGTCTTTGAGAAGATTTCAGAGCACTAGTGGTCAGAAATAAGTCAGCAATGAGCATAGTGCTGGGACTACTCTCAATTACTAAGTAGATAAAATCTGGCCAGAAGCACATGCCACACCTCCCTCCCTCCCTCCCTCCCTCCCTCCCTCCCTCCCTCCCTCCCTCCCTCCCTCCCTCCCTCCCTCCCTCCAGAAAAGCTTGTTAGTTAGTTACTTAGTTAGTTTCTAATAGGAAGTGAAGCAGGCTAAATACCTCACATGTGACTTGGGTTATGTATTTAACCCTTAGCCCTTTTGGGAAGTGGGGACTGGAGTGGGGATGTGGAATACTACTAAATGCTGTATCTTAGAAGGCTCGTGTCTTCTGTCTGTGAAGGGTCTAATCCAAACACTGTCAGGAGACTGACAAGGAAGGTTCGAACAAGTGGTCTCTTCCTCTGCAAACCTAACTAACAGCACACCCTGGGTTTCCTTTTGCGCACGCACACACGCACGCACACACGGACACACGCACGCACGCACGCACGCACGCACGTGCACACACACTTGGACCATTTACTTTACCCAGTCAGGCTCACTGGAACAAAATCTATGACAAGTGTTATCATAAACACTACAAGAGTCAATAAAAGACATGTGCCTTCTCCGTGTGACTGGCGGTCCTCACACTCATTGGAAGCCTCCAGTCACAAGGTGATACTTCTACTGTAGAAAACTTCAACTAAGAATCCTAAGAACACAACACAAAAACCACTTCCAAGGCTAGGCTTCACTCACACTGCACAAGAATTGCTTCTGTAGCTCTGTCTGCAATGGTGAAAGAAACTGTCATGGTATCCCCTCCCCTGACAGATACCCCCAGTGACCAGTCCTACCCCCCTGTACATGAGGAAACACTTCTAGAAAGTCCCAAGACCATCCATGGGTGAGATCACTGTCAAAAGAGCATGGGGCTAATTTCAAACTAGTTCTGTCTATTTGGGATGCTTGATCTCTTCAGATGACCAACCTCATTCTACCTCAGTGCTCAGTCAGTCCGATTCTAGCTTAGAAGATGAAAGTGGATGTAGAAGGCAGAGTTACATCATCACAAAAGGAAAAGAGAACCAGTCACAAAACAAAGTTAAAGCAGTGTTACTAGCATGTTTTCCTGCCTGTCTGGGCCCAGTGCAGCAACAGCCCCAAATAACACAGAGACATTGTATTAGATATAATGTTGTTAGCCTGTCACTAGCATTTCTTATTGGCTAGCTCTGTCTTAAATACTAACCCATTTCTATTAATCTAAGTATTTCCACGTGGCCTTATCTTACTGGAGAGAGGGCCTGGAGGTCTACCCTGTTGGTCCTACATCTTGAAACTCCTCCTACCTCCTCCTTGTCTCCTAGCCCCACCTATCTTGCTTTCCTATTGGCCAACAGTGCTTTATTCATTAACCAATAAGAAAAACATATTTACAGAATCTCCTATCATAGCAGTTTCATTTTAATAGACCTATATGGGGGGGTACCCCCAGAGGGCATGGGGGAAAGCAAATAAATCAGAATAACAATTTTAAAAATAGCCACAATGAGGATCTGCCAGACAGTTGGCTGGGTCCAAGCTCTCGCAGCAAAGATAACCTGAGTCCGATCTCTAAGACCCATACAGTAGAACTGTGCCATTGGAATGGATGCACACACGTAATAATCTTTTAAAAGCCATGCAGCCCATATCTGTATGTGTTCATCTTAACATAAATTTAAAAGTAAAAAGAAGTAAAAATGTTTGCTGAAAAATTATGGCACACTGCGTTTGGTGCTATGCCAGGGACACACTTAAAATATGGCTCTCACGGGCTAGCAGAAGGAAACTGCTCTGAATTTCAAATCTCCAAGTCCAGGGATGGAAAAGGTAACGAATGCATCACCAGCACGGCTCCCGGTCTCAACGCAAGCCAGTCTGGTGTGAGCAAGCAGGCGGTTAAGTTCACCATGCAAGGTTTCTAAACAACAACTTGGGAGAGTGTCGGTACTGAAACCTACTAGAATAAAAAGGGCAGCCACTGGCTTTACCCAACCCACCGTGGAGCTGGGAAGATAGCTCATCTGTTAAGAGCACTGGCTGCTCTTCCAGAGGACCTGCGTTTGGTTCCCAGCACAGAAGTGGTAGCTCAAAACCATACCTAACTCTTGAGAGTAGCAGACACAGTGCACAGGTGCAAACACCCATACACATGAAAAACTTGAAATCTCTAAACAAAAACCCTTAGCAGTGAAGGACCCAGGGCCCATTCTTTCATGCTCACTTCCTGTGTCTACTATGCCAGAATGGAAAAGCGGACTGGGGAGATGGGCAAGTGGGGAGACCTATGATCCCAGCAGCACAGAGCACTGACAAATTAGGAACCAGCTGCGGTTACTAAGCCAAGCCTCCAGAACTGCCCCCACACTAGACCCACCTGCTCTATCAGGGGCTATAGGGCAAAACTACATCAAGCACCACAACCCAGAAGCCGGCAGCTCAAGACCTGGTACTCAGTAACCCAGGTCAACAGTGCCGAGTTGTACAGAACAGGCATGGTTGAGCACTATGATCTTAGTTCACTTCTTCCAAATCAGGTTAAAAAAAAAAAAAAAAACAGTCATCAGCTGTGGGCGATGTGAGCCACTCAGTTCTGATCTGAAATGCTGGGTCCTGGCAACAATCATCGCTACTTGATTGCTTTCCTACTATGCTACTTTCTCTACAACCTACAATCCTGTATGCTGACAAAATCTGCTACTTAAGAGCAACCTGTACTGTACGCTACCAAAACAAACCCACCTGCCAGCACACCTCTGTTAAGAAGACAACCAACCGTGTGGGAAGTTGGGTTTCAAAGACTTCCCCATCTCCATCAAACTAACTTTTACCAATCCACTAGAGACACTGGTAAAGCGGCCAGCTTTTTGTAGAAACTCCCAATACACTAAGAAAATAAAATTGCTCTAGGAAGGTATAGGTGACCCATTTAAAGCTTAGTGAGTACCTTCAAAGTCAGCTCCTTATAGGTGTAAAAAAAAAAAAAAAAAAAAAAAAGGAAAAAAATTAATTGTAAACCAGTCTCAAGTACAGTTTCACAAGAATATAATTAAGTTTAGGAACTGTTATATAAAACACCAAAATATAGTTGTAAGAATTTTATTTTGTCCAAGTAATCTTCAGTGTGTGTGTGTGTGTGTGTGTGTGTGTGTGTGTGTGTGTGTGTGTGTGTTTAGATTATACATGGAAAAGAATACTAAAAGTAACAGTATTCTCACTATCAAGAAGTAGACGTTAAAAACCTAACCATTCTCTAAAAGTAACTGCACAAAAATGAATGTGTTTCTGAGAATGTGTTTTGTTTTTCTAAAGCACTGGTCAGTTCTCCCCTGGATGAAATACAAGATTCCTTGTTAAGGCACTAAACAGTGATATCCAAAGACCTAAGAGATTTTCTGATGTCTTGCCTTGGCAACAATTGTGCAATCTAAACTGACATGCAGCTAATAGTAAGCATTATATTATCATTCACTGGCATTCTCAGGCATTCCCTAAAGCAGCCATATCTTAATTCACTGTGCTCTTTTCGGATTTGGGTAAACCAAAATTTCTCCTTTAAGATGCCCAATTATTTCTGCAGGCAGCGAATCTACGACTCAGTATCACCAATACTGACCCAAATGAACCCAATCAAGAATCCCAAGACCACGAGAGACACAGAAAAGCTATGTACTGTAGAAGCCACACACATCAAAGCACAATGAATGCATCCTGGGCTGCATAGCTCACTTACATTTATACATGCTTTCCTTCTTCCTGACACGGTCAAAGGGCCACACTGTAGGTTCCCTCAGCCTTCCTGCCCATATTTGCCATGGTCTAAGTGTGCCCGTACAATACTATCAGGCTTGGCCTCAGTTCTACTTCTCACTCAAGTGTGATTTCAACAGAGTGCTTTCCAGAAACATCTTCAGTGTGTGTGTGTGTGTGTGTGTGTGTGTGTGTGTGTGTGTGTGTGTGTGTATGTGTGTGTGTTTAGATTATACATGGAAAAGAGAAGTAATTTTTTTTTCCTCCTCAGAAAAGTGTTCGCGTCTTAGTCTCAATGCTAACTCATCTAGCTCTTTTAAAGCCAGAGATGGACAGTAGTTAAGAACCCATACTGTTTTTGCAGAGGACATGAGTTTGGTTCCCAGCACCCTTGATGTGTAATTTAAAGCCAGCCCTAGGGAATCAGAAACATATATACATATCCAAACATATATACACAATTTTCAACATTTAAAGTTTATAGGTTTTAAAAAAAAATCTCTTATCTTACAAACCCAACAGGCCAGATAATTGATGACATTATGCAAGGAATGCTAGCAAACTGAAAAATGAGATATCACACTGTACAAGATCAGGCATGGGCCCAAACTTACATGCTGGGCTTCATAGTGATCAAATCATAAACATGTGCATGTTTAGAGAAACATGAGCTCCCTCCTGGATGTTAAAATGACTAAACATACCTCACGAGGGTCACCAATACACATGGCCATCTCTATCTGACCCCACTGACTGGCTGCCTATTGCCTCTGTCTCAAACCTAAATTGGCTGGCTAGCTAAAAGAACAAATATTCAAGACCAAAGCCCTTCTAATTCGCAGCCTTAACCATGGTAGTTGGCACTGTGATGGGCATTTGCTAAAATGTTTTTCTTTTCCTCTTCACGCACTCAAATTTGAGAACTGAGAAGAACGGGTAATTATGAAATGTGACAAACCTGTAGCAATAAAGTAACATCTGAAAATAGCAGTTTTCAAAGTTACCCATGACTTATTATAATCCAACAACCTCAGTTTAACTCAAGAGGAATGAAGACAACGTGCACATATAGACCCATAAATACTTAGACTCAACTTCCAACTAGCAAATATATAAATACGGTATGTAACAACAACACTGATACACACACTTGAATTTTTATAAGGTATAAAACAGTGTAACTCCACTTATGATCCTATTAAAGTACAAAACTAAAAGCAGAAAAGTACAATGGTTGATGGGAATGATGGGATCAGAGACAACAATTTGGACAGGCAATGAAAAATTGCTGTTATAATCAATACTGTGTATTTCCTTAAGTTTATCAAACTATAAAGGGAAGTTTCCTGTATTTAAATTATATTTCAATAAAGCAGAACTTTAAAAACCATGTTAGCCAGAACGCTATGATCATCTAGGAATGTAAAACATATTAACAATTCCGTAAGGAGACCTCATGAAAAGAGGTAGCTGACCTCAATGGCTCATACGTACGTAATATGTAACTTACTCTGCTGCTTACTGACTTCACTCTTGTGTGACTTTAATACTTGTCTTTTATTTAACACTTATTCTTTTATTTTATAAAGACTTTGTTTTTTACAATTCAATCCTGGTACCCCCCTCCCTCCTCTCCTCCCCTGCCCCCATGCAGTGTACTGCCTGCATATATGCCTACTTACCAGAAGAGGGCACCAGATGCCATTACACATGGTTGTGAGCCACCTTGTGGTTGCTGGGAATTGAACTCGAGACTTCTAAAGGAACAGCCATTGCTCTTAACCTCTGAGCCACCTCTCCAGCCCACCTGTCTCATCTCCATTGATCCTGCCTTGGGTATCCATTTCTTACCATGCTCCTTGTATTTGGCATCACATTATATTAAGATGGCCCAGTACAATACCAGCCTATTAGAGACACCTTCACACAATGCCTCCTGGAGCTAGCAATGAGACAGAGCTCTTATCAAAGGAATTCCACTACTCAGTATAAAGTACCTGCCAATCAACAATAAAGACCTAAGTTCATATGCTCAAAGTCACATCAAAACAGACCATTGTGACACTCATCTTTGCCACATAATGGCAAAAAAAGATGGACTGACAAATGGATATCCATAGCTCACTGACCAGGAAGTCTAGTCAGTCAGTGGACGCCCGAGGTCAGTGAGACCATGTTTCAAAACATAAGGCAGACAGTAAGAGGAAGATCTCTCACTGGCATCCGGCCAATACATTCACACATATTTTCTCATCCCCTCTTTCCTCTCTCACAAATCTAAAACTTTCGGTCTGGTATGAAACTTGATTCAGTCCACAATACTCCACAACCTTGCAATAACCATCTGTTAATTATGAGTCAGATTTTTTTTTATTTAAATTTGAAGCAAGCGTGTTTTACATGTCAATCCCAGTTCTCATCCTCCCCTTCTCCCTGTCCCCCTCCCAACCCCCACCCCATCCTTTTCCTGCTCACCAGGGAGGGTGAGGCCTTCCATGGGGATTTTCCAAGTCTGTCAAATCATTTGGAGCAGGGCCCAGGCCCTCCCCCATGTGTCTAGGCTGAGAGAGCATCCCTCTATGTGGAATGGGCTCCCAAAGTCCAATTCGTATACTAGGGATAAATACAGATCCACTACCAGAGGCCCCATAGACTGCCCAGTCCTCATAACTAACACCACATTCAGGGGGTCTGGGTTGGCCCTATGCTGGTTTCCCAGCTATCAGACTAGGGTCCATGAGCTCCCCCTTGTTCAGGCCAGCTGTTTCTGTGGATTTCTCCAGCCTGGTCTTGATCCCTTTGCTCATCACTCCTCCCTCTCTGCAACTGGATTCCAGTTCAGCTCAGTGTTTAACTGTAGGTGTCTGCTTCTGCTTCCATCTGCTACTGGATGAAGGCTCTAGGATGGCATATAATGTAGTCTTCAATCTCATTATCTGGGAAGAGCATTTAAGGTAGCCTCTCCACTATTGCTTAGACTGTTATTTGGGGTCAACCTTGTGGATTTCTGGACATTTCCCTAGGGCCAGATTTCTCTTAAAACCTATAATGCCTCCCTCTATTATGGTATCTCTTTTCTTGTTTTCCTCTATTCTTCCCCTGACTCAATCTTCCTGCTCCCTCATGTCCTCCTCTTCACCCCTTCTCTTTCTCCTAACTCCTCCCCTCACTCCCAATTTGCTCATGAGACCTTGTCCCTTTCCCTTTCTTCTGGGACCAAGTATGTCTCTTTTAGGGTCCTCCTTGTTTCCTAGCTTTTCTGGCAATATGGATTGTAGGCTGGTGATCCTTTGCTCTATGTCTAAAATCCATATATGAGTGAGTACACACCATGTTTCCTTTTGTGACTGGGTTACCTCACTCAGGATGGTTTCTTCTAGCTCCAACCAGTTGCCTGCAAATCTCAAGATTTTCTTTTTCTGCTTAGTACTCCATTGTGTAAATGTATATTTTCTCCATTAGCTGAGGGGCATTTCGGTTGCTTCCAGGTTCTGGCTATTGCAAATAATGCTGCTATGAACATAGTTGAACAGATATCCTTGTTGTATGAACATGCATCTTTTGGATATATGCCTATGAGTGGAATTGCTGGATCTTGAGGTAGACTGATTCCCAATTTCCTGAGGAACCACCATACTGATTTCCAAAGGGGCTGTGGAAGTTTGCACTCCCACCAGCAGTGGAGGAAAATTCCCCTTTTTCCACATCCTCTCCAGCATAAAACTGTCTTTGGTGTTTTAGATTTTAGCCATTCTGACAAGATTAAGAATGGTGTCTCAGAGTTGTTCTGATTTTATTTCCCTGATGGCTAAGGATGTTGAGCACTTTAAATGTCTTTCAGCCATTTTAGATTCCTCTATTGAGGATTCTCTATTTAGTTCTGTATCCCACTTTTTAATTAGATTATTTGGTGTTTTGGTGACTAGCCCTAGAGTTCTTTGTATATTTTGAAAACTGGCCCTCTGTCAAGATATGGGGTTGGTGAATATCTTTTCCCACTCTGTGGGCTGCCATTTTGTCTTATTGACTTTGTCCTTTGCCTTACAGAAGCCTTTCAGTTTCAGGAGGTCCCATTTATTAATTGTTGATCTCAGTGTCTGTGCTTCCAGTGTTATGTTCAGGAAGCGGTCTCCTGTACCAATTTGTTCAAGGGTACCTTCTCAACTTCTCTTCTAAGAGGTTCAGTGTGGCTAGATTTATGTTGAGGTCTCTATTCCATTTGGACTTAAACTTTGTGCATGGTGATAGATATGGATCTATCGAGTCAGAATTTTGAAGAGAGAAAAAAGAACAAGTTATTTAAAAATAAAGTGTAGGTCACTTGCCTAACACCCAGATTTAAGCTTATCTTATTAAATAAAAATGAGGCCAGCAAGAACACTTTTGCTAGGCTGAATTCAAATGCCCTGAGACAATTCACAGTAGGCAAAACTCAAGTTTCCATAATTTCAATTAATGTTTGTCTTACTGGTGGCAAGGTTAAATACTTAGCCTTGTGCAATGGATGCCTGTGGAGCGTCATACTCATAGTTTCTTAAATCCCAAGTTTGTAGGGGACCAGCAGCAGCAATTATCTGAAAAGGTGACTCCTTTCCAGTTCCTCTAATTGTATTATATGCAAAACATAATCAACAAGTCTCTACTGAGCTTGCTGGTTTTACATTTCATATGGATTAAATGTTATTCTACACTAGTGAAATGTCTTATTAGGCAGACACTTGCCAACAAACCTAACAATCTATCCGTCCCCAGGATCCACATGATAGAACAAAAAACTGATAATGAGCACCTAAGCCAGAATCAAAAGGGAATTCTAATCAGCTCCTCTATAAAGTGAATGAGTTAGTCTAAAAGTTCTAGTGACGTTAGGTATACCTGAGTTCTTTTCATAGCCTCCTATTAGGTTCTGCTAGAAATGCTGGATTAAGAGTTTCTAATACTCTGTTCTGTTGTTTTCTTAAAAAATGATTGCAAGGAAGTTCTATGCAGGTAACTCTTTACTTTCTTACTGTTGAGGCCAATGAACCAGTTTTGTCTTCCCCTTATCTCTCTGAGGTGGTTTCTAAACATCCTGAGTCACAAGGCATAATTTAGTTAAGAGGCACACTAAAAAAGTATCAAATCACCTGAAACTGGCACATCAACACAACACCACTATACATTTGTCTTTCATAGTTAAAACAGTAAAGCAGAGGCAGGAGAACCACTGAGATTTCTGAGGCCAACCTGGTCTACACAATAAGTTCCAGCCGGGAATCCATAGTGAGACAGTGAGACCCTGTCTCAAACCAAAATAAAACAAAAAAAGGACATCCAGCTGTAATAGTAACAGTAATAAGTAGAAAAATGTATTGTGGTAATTTTGACTGACCACCTCAAACATCTCATTTTTGGTTTCAAAAGTCTTGTCTGCAGCCTGATAATAGGAGCTCTGCTTTAACACACTATATAAACTGCAATACAGAAAGCTTCCAACATTAAATATTTAGTAAACTAATGGTGATCCACAATACTGTTCCTTTCTATACAATACAAATAAACATAAGAGTTGGGAGTGCTTACACTGTTCATCTGAGTATATAAGATCTGACAAAAATGCATTTAACAAAGTAATAAATGAGCAGCCTTATGAAATGAACTTTAAGAAGAATGAGAAGAAAGCCATTCTTCCATTATTCTGTCTCTGGGGATCCAATTTCAAAAACTATTACACACTTTATCCCATTAGATCACACACCGATTAACCTAACAAAGCGCTACACTATACTCCTAAAACCTGGCTTAATGACTGCTGTACCTAAGGAGTGCTCCTTTCGAAAATGCTAAATATGTAATAACAGTATAATTACACGAAAAGAAAAGCCCCAGCCCTTGGGAAAGCAGCTGCTATACTTAGAGACTAGAATAAAAGATACCAAAAGACTAGGACCAAGATTAGTATAAATAGACTTTATTGAAGTCAGTGCCTCTATATGGAGACAGAAGATTGTGTCTACATAAGCACAAGTTGTAACATTTCACAACTTCTAAAAGGAATGTCAACAATTACAACGATCATGCATACCATGGTCGATAATCACATTTTAGAAGCATTTTCAACCATTTCTAAAGAAATGCTTGTAACATTGTTATATATAGAACTACTTTCAATAAACTGCAAAACATTGATCGACTTTTCCAGTATGAGCTACAGTGTCAACACAAAAGGGAGCCATAAATGTTTAATTTATGAAATCAGAATGGAATATTTACTGTAAAGAAAAATTAAAAAGCTTTCAAATAAAGGCCATTATTGAACCAACATGAAGAGCACAACTTGAACGTGACTTCATTCATCTTTTAAAGCTGTCCTCTGAATAACTTCAGTTCTAAGCATTGAATTCAGTACTGTGAATATTCCTTGGATTGAAGCTTGGCAATAATGCGATCCAACTGTCTCTTTGCCTCACACTGTGGGAAATTGCTCATGTCATAATATTGAGGGGCAATTTTCACCAACCTGTCCAGAAAGGGGGGAGGGGGGAGAAAAAGTTGTGAAATTAAGATTTCAAGTGAGTACAAGAGTTGCTAATAAGTTAGGAATTAATTGTATAACTGCTGAATAAAAGCTTATGCTCATAAACAAGTCAAGGGTAAGAATATAAACCCACATTATTATGTTTTAGAAATGTCAGCTTAGTAAAAATACAAACTTTCTGCTGAATTTATCAACTTGAAAAAGTATCAAAATTTTTGAAATATTTAAGTTTATTTATATTGTTGCATAATATGAAAATAATACAAAGCTCTGAAATGTTTCCTTGGGATGCTCTACTTTAACTCATATTTTAAGTTTTAGAAATGTGAACTGTTCCACAAACTATTTTTATAGTCAAAAGACTTCATCTTCTCAATGTTTCAAAAATAATAAAGACTAACTATACATTTCCCACTCAACAAAACACAAAACCTAGTAAAGTTCTAATTTTCCACATATTTTAAGTGACAGCACCTAACACAAATGGCCTTCAGTCGACTCTGGGCTGACATCACCATAACTGGTGGATAGAGGAGGGTGGGGGAGGAATCACAAGGTGACATTTTGCTAAAAAGTGAAGTTAGTTATAATTATAACTTTTAGAAACTAGTACGCTAAGATAAAACAATGTAATTTTTATCTTTGCATAGGTTCAAAAATGCCAACATTTAATAAATAATTAAGGACAAATAAAATACTTAAATAGTAATAAAAAAACAAGACAAACATCTACATACAGAGAGTATACAAAATGGCACCAAAATAACTCCCAAGTCTCTGCCACACCAAAATTCCCACTTTCACTTCAGCCCCCCAAAAGACTAAAACTCCATCATACTATGTACAAATCCGACACTCCGACACTTACATAGATCCCAGAAGTCTACGTAGGAATGTACACACCTAGCTGAGAGGACCAAGCTATACAATAAGCAGAGAAGGCTGTATCTACTACAACCAGTGTCACATTCAACCCACAGCAAAATCCTGAAACTGAAATTGGAAACAAAAGCATGCTCACCATTCTGGCTTGATGTCTGTACACGTCCGGATGTAATTCTTTGTCGTCAGCACAAACTCATTATAGAGCACCCATTCAGGCTTGTGGTCAAGCACAGTGGAGGGATGCAACTGGACCACCTGGTTATCTTTCACAGTTAGGTAATGCCCTGTTCGTTCTAAATGCGCAACCTGAAACCAAAACAGTAACTATAACAGTGCTTCTAGTGAGACAGCTACAAAATAGTATGATATCTACAAGAAAATAAGTAGACTTGGGCTTAAAAAACATTTTTTTTTTTTTTAAAGGTTTTGCACACACATGCAGGTTCTGTCTGCATGCCTATGTACCACATGTATGGCTTCCTGAGGAGGTCAGAAGAGAATGCTGGATCCCCTTGGAACTGGAGTAACAGACTGTTTTGAGCTGTTAAGTGTGTGCTAAGAGTTGAACCCGGGTCCTCAGTATGCTTAACCAATGAGCCATCTTCCAGGCCTTACACTTACCTTTATTCAAAGGTTATTTACAAAAAGGTGTTTTGTAAAGCAAAGACAAGTCCCATACAATTCAATTTTCAATATTCTTAAGTCTTACTGAACATAGGCATATCCATTTATGGCTGCTATCATGCTACCAGGGCAAGGAGAAACAGGAGGCTCTGACAGATTTGATGAATGCACACAGCCTATCTACTATCTGTTCCTTCCTATCTCAGGCATGTCTGGACAGGGCTTTTTAACATCACCACCAGCTAAAGAGTAGGCAAGTATCACCAGACTTGTAACTAAGGTGAAGAAAAGAAACCCAAGTGAACAGAAAACAGCAAACTCAAAGAAAACGGCAAGAAAAAAAGCATGGAAACAGAGGTCACATAATTATTTCCTATATTTCTTTTGCTAATAATATACTTATAATGGTGATGTGTAACCTCTACCAAATAACACTTGTGAAGAATGCCTTTCCAATTCTAGAACTCTACATAATATCAATCATTAATGTCATTCGGTAAGTATTTATACTGAATACATGCTACTATGTGCCAGGTACATAGCTGACATACTACAGTTCCTTTTTTCCAGACAGACACATACATGCATACATACATACATACTTAAATACATACACACACACACACACATATGAGTATTTTGTCTCCATGTATGCCTTTATGCCAGAAGAGGGCATCAAACCCAACTATAGATGGTTGTGAGCCACCATGTGGTTGCTGGGAATTGCACTGAACTCAGGGCCTCTGGAAGAGCAGCCATTGCTCTTAACCCCTGAGCCATCTCTCCAGCCTGATAAGATACTTCTAAAGCACAGCTCTGTGTGCGTGAATGAGACAGACAAAGAGACAAAGAGAGAATTTAAGAAATACCAAGGAAAAGCTAGTTATATATTAAATATTGAAATTATAATTAATAATTATGTCTGGAGAAAAAGCATTAATTCTTGACTGTATTATATACTGCAATAAGCATTCCCCAAGCTAGAAACCACACACACAAAGACACTTGGATTTTGCAGTGTCCCAAGTTAGTTATAAATAGCAACCGGCTCTGTGTAGAAATACAAAATAAATGTAGTTATTTAGTTAGGGCTGCTGAGATGGCTCAATGGTTAAGAGAACTAGCTTCCAGAGGACCTGAGCTCAATTCCCAGCTCCTACATGATATGCATATATTTAAATACACATATACATGTATGTATACATATATACAGGTACATACATATAAAATATTAAATGTGGATACTTAGGAGTAGACTCATGGATTCATGCATTTATTAGTTTAATTTTGATGGTGTTATAATAATACATTTCCAAGACTTTGAGAAACCTTAAAACATTCATCCAAAGTCAAGGGCTGAAACTCACATTTATACCTGAAAATGACCAACATATCCATTTGTTGTAACAAAGACTCAAGTAACAAAACCAAGCATTTCTAAAATTATATCCAAACAAACAAGACTTGTAAGTTTGCTAGCTTGTTAGTACTTAAGGAACTAATTTATTACTCATTAAACACAATTCCACACACACTAACTCCTTCAATGAAACTAGACAACATTGAGAACCTTTTCTTTCTTTCTTTCTTTTTTTTTTTTTTTTTTTTTGAGACAGGGTTTCTCCTAGAACTCACTTTGTAGACCAGGCTGTCCTCAAATTCACAGAGCCTCTGCCTCCCAAGTGCTGGGATTGAAGGCATGAGTCACCACTACACACACTTCAATTCAAACCAAACTAGTAAGCTTACTAAAAAGCAAATACTACATGAATGCTTAATTATTGAATCTTGATCTAGCTACTTACCTGCATAAAATACCCAGTAACCAACGCTTTTCTTATATTAATATAATAGTCCCTGCTTGTGAAATCAGTACTTCGACGAGGCAAATTAAATCTGTCCATAATTCTTGATAGCTGCTGGCGTACATTGTCTGCAGACATCAGGGACCGGTAGTTAATGAAGTTGTCATAACACCACTGAACAGATTCATGATCTAAAAATTGAGGGGAAAGAAAAAGAAGGAACCATGAATCATCCACACAGCAGAAAATTCTGGAAGGCAATTTATACATGCTACAGGGCTAGAGAGACAGCTAAGTGGTTAAGAGTGAGGATTCCCTTAACAGAGGACAAGATGTTAGCTCCTAGTACCCACATTGGGACACCTGTAGCTCCAGCTCCAGGGGATCTGAAGCCTCTGATCTCCTAGGGTACTTGCATTCACCCACAGACAGACAGACAAAATATTTATTAAGAAAAAAATCATTAACTAAACAACCTAAGAGAAAAAAATTTCTATATATCATTTTCTATAAATTGTGTATTTCCAACTTTTCTTAAAAATAAACAATAAGCCTAATTCAAATAAATTCAAAGAAACAGTATTAAGGTTTCTGACTAATGGCAAAACGATTTTGAATCAATGGTTCTTAGCAAATTGAGTTATTTACCTATTAACAGCCACCTGGCTGTTTCCAACAAGGGATTATTAGACACTGGTAGACTCAGAGAACTTGGTAAAATGCCAGATTTTGCTCATTTTCAAAGAAATCACAGCCTTAACTAAAGAAAACCAAATACAACATTAAGTAATGAAGTGAACTTCAAACAACTAGCATGATGTTTTCTAATTGTGCCTGAACTGAGATGCTAAACTGACTGTGACACACATGGCTCAGCAATTTACAAGCAAGCTTTTGTCATCTGTGTCCTCCAAGGCCTATGAATAACTATGTCAAGTATTAATAATTTAGCCACATGTATGATTTAAAAAAAAAAAAAAAAAGAAAAAAAGGTATTTCTCTACTACTGATTTCTTGGAAAACTTTCAACCAACCCAGTATTTATCAGCTCAAAGCTCAAAAGGTAGTAACTATATAAAAGGAAAAGGATCCTTTTGGAGTGAGAACTGCTTTTAAAGGCAGTCATGAAAGAATCACCATCGGATTCACAGATCCTTTGACATTGATAAATAAAACGGAAAGGTTGTAAAATGGAAAAAGTATGAAGGAAAACAAGCTCTAAAAACTCCCTCAGCTACTATAACACCTGTAGTATATTGTTTTGTCCTTGGTGCTGGAATTCAAGCAACTATAATATGCAACTCTGTCTTCAACACAAATAAGCAGACGGGTTCGTTATTATAGAACACATTGCCATTGCAGAATAAAGAGTACATCTTCATATTAAGAGTATGACCAAAAGGTGGGCAAAGAACATCTCTAAGTTAAGGTGTTGTTGATTTGCACACCCTGACTAAGAATGAAGCTCTCCTCCCACACACACACCCTCACCAAGTTTCTCATTTAGAAGTCAAACATCAAAGACCAACAAGACATGGATTGTGGAGGTGTTCACTAAGGGAGTGAAAGTCTAATAAGACCTGGGTGTGGTTAAACAGGCCTGCTGTCTGGGTACTCACTAAGGGAGTGTTACCTAAATCCAATACTACTTACTAGCTAACTCACCAATCAGATGAAGTTAGTTAAGATGTCACCATGTTTCCAAACTGATAATAACTAATGAGACGATAAAAATCTAAAACTAATGCTGCCTACTTCTTATAATGTTAAGAGCTACTCTCATATTCAAAGGCAAGCCAACTGTAAATTAGAATGAAGCCTCCCACACACAAAGATGTTACAACATTTGTCTGTAGACACTGTACAGATATTAAAATGTTATTAACAAGACACCTTAAGCTTTCCCATACTATCCATAGTCCCCAATGAAAAATACCTTGGCCAGTATTTAAAGCACACTTTAAGTCCAATGAACTCAATGTTTTAATTAACAAAATAAAAATCTCAGACTCAATAAACAGGATATGAAATAATCAAGTAGTGGTATGGTGATCTGAAAAAGTTTGTTTTTTAAAAAGTTTGTATTTTAAGGTTAACTATGCTACTTGGAAAATGTCTGTTGTCAATCAAATATATGTGCTGCAATACAAAGACACAGAGTATGAAAACAGGCCTGAATAACAGCTGAGGCTTAGCACTCCTTTTCTAGTACCTACTTAAGTGGGCAGGTTTTTTTTTTTTTTTTGAGACAGGGTTTCTCTGAGTGGCCCTGGCTGTCCTGAACTCTTAAAGAACCACCTGTCTCTGCCTCCCAAACACTGGGATTAAAAGTGTGTGCCACTACCGCTTGACTAATGCTTTCCAGTTTTAGTGAGAAACAATGCAGGTCAAGTTTCCTCTTCATGTTTACAGACCACTTGCAGTTTGACTGAAAACAGTAACTCAAACCTACTGTTCATTCAATTTGTTGGTTTTATTATGAAACTGTTAGTAATTATTATATAATGCAAAATAAATATACAATACAAAGAAATAAAACACAAAACATCACAATTTTTCTGTTGAGGCAGTTTATAGGTGATTGTATTTTATAAAGGTAATAAATTTTAGAAAAGATTGGCAATTCTATTTTAAATGTTAGTCAGGAATTTTTCTAAAGACCTCTGGGTTTCTAATGTAAACTTGTCACAGATAATAAATTAAAGAGCACCTAAGCTGTAAGTGACATTTAGACAAAAGGATGCCTTCAATCTCATCTTACTTACTTTGTTTAAAAGCATGGTAGACATTCAGCAGTGTCAGATGATCTCCATCTATGTGGGCAAATCTCATCTTGGCCTCATCTGCAGCTTTCTTGGCCTCCGTGGGGCGAACAAAGCACTGTGGGACTAAACAAGGTTGGTATGGGCCCAACACAAACGCCCATATCGATGAGTCACGCATTCACAGATAGAGGAACAAGGCCTAGCTAGGTCAGTTCACAGAGCATAGGGCAGGGCAGGATGGCCTCCAACTGCATCTTGGACTGTTTACTACCTTGATTTGGTACATCACCTAACCACATCTGTAAGACAAGAGGGTTTCAAAGCTACAGAGTACCTGATTATTTTAACTAGATCTAAAAGTAGGCATCAAAACAGCTATTCTGAAGGCCATCAATTACTACAAAGCTCAACTTATTTCAAAAACCAGTGCTGATAGCTCTACCAATAACCAGAAATATGGTGTCAATAGCCTTTTAGTTAACTAATTTTTCAAAAGGCCATCCATTCAACCCACTGAATGGCTGTAGATAGGAAGCTGTACGTGCCCACTGAATGACTAAAACAACTTTGCAACCATTCTACTGCCACATTTCTATCAAAATTGTTTTCCTAAATCTGTGGCTATTACCAACTGGTGGGTATCACTATTAGCACCGGTGAGCAAAGCATATGTAAACATAAAAAAAGGGAAAAAAAAAGAAAGATTCAAGAAATCTTGGGTTTGATGATAGCATTAGTGGAGGAAGGTTAAACTGCCTTAAGAAATTTTAAGGCTGGGATAAATAATTTAATGTAGCAGCATTTTTATTTAAAAAAAAAAATCAGTAAATAGCCAAGTTAAAAAAAAAGTCAAACCCTCAATATAAAAGTTCAATATTAAAGAGTTGACAATTAGTCTGAACAGTCAATATTTCAAGGGTCATCAAAATATTGAACTACAGTAGTTGTTTAGCGCCTCAAGATTAATTCACAAGCTTTAAAGTTGTTAAAAAAATATGCACTACATTTTTTGAAATACAAGCTTCCTTAATTCACTTTAGCAATTCCATAGTTCTAAAAAGCAGTATCAAAATAAATTAACAAGCTTGGGACTTTTCAACATATTTTGAAGCTTTTATAACCTTACCAATAAAAATTAGTTGTCAGATCAGATAGAAGATAATGGGAATAATCAACAATGAGATCAAATACAGTATCAAATTACTCTTTCCCATACCATTTTCCCCTTTAAAGATGCCAAAGTAGCCAAATAAAGACATCAATGCAATCACAGTAAACATTAAAGGTCTTGCTTAATATAAATGAAGCAAGGTAACTCCTAAGTACAGAAGCATTTCACAGCTCTAAACACTAACATGAAATAGCCACCAGAGTTGAATGGGAATAAACAGAACCCCATAGGCCTCTGGTTTTTAATTCGGGATCTCAAACTAACTGACAAAGCTTCACAAGCTCTAACTGCTTTTTCGCATGACTTCTCCCTCACTGAAATTTTAACACTATCCAAACATGGCCTGTTTAAAAACCACTGTATCATCAATCTCTTGATACTCAAGACAACCACCAGTAAACTATTATCCCTGATTCCTACTTCACATAACACTAAGGTCTAGCTGGCTGAGTTCACTCTCACAATGACCAACTAATATTCTAAATAAAACAGTGCTGTTTATGAGAACCTACACAAAAAAAAAACAAAAACAAAAACAAAAAACTGTCAGATAATAGACAAGCACGCTAGTAACTCTTGTCCCAACTTTACTCTAAAACCTAAAATCATGAGTGATATACACCTGGGAGAATATAACGTAACCTAAGCAAGGCAGACAACAGCCTACCACCACCTCTGTGAATGAGACAATTTATTTAAAACATTGGTACTGCCCTGCCCATCTGCTCTGAGTCTGATCAGTCATAACTCTGCAAGAAAACATTTAGCTACTTCTTAAGTAAAAGTCACACCTTTAGAATATACCATACATCTGAACTACCCCATAATTTTATATTTAGAAAGCTTAATTATTCTTTAGTTCCATAGGTTTTGAATTTATGGCATTAGAGTAGTCAGGGCCAATAAACCGCTCTACAATTAGAAGTCAGTTCTGTCCCGCACTGAAACTAGTATGTACAGTGTTTGGATTATCAGTGTTTTTATTTTCTATTTTTACCTTTAAAAGGAAAATCTTTTTTTTTTCCTGGAAATCTGATTTCCAAATTAGATTAAGTTTCATTGCCACTAAGAAACAGCACTATTTTCTCAATGTGGTATCTAATTTTTTTTTATTTATCAAATTTATCAAGAAGTTGTATTTCTTTAACCAAGTGTTTTTCTGCCATTGTAGAGTTTCAAAATCTGATTTTGATTTTTAAGTCCCAAATTATACATTACTACTTCTATGTGACACTAAATCAGAAATTCGTGTTTGTCACCAAATACACATACATATTAAGGAAAGGCTCAATTTAAATGTAACAGAGGCTCACTGAATAGTATGTCAGACACTAACCAAGTTTTTGTACTTTAAAGAAACCTTTAAAATAGCAGTAAAGAATCTACAGAAAAATGCAGTTACAATTGCATTCAAGTGTATTCTTACTTCAAGTTCTATTTGTAACTCAATAGAGCCAATGTTTTATTATATTTTGTGAACAAAAACTTTACTTTTTTATAAAGCTATTTACAAGGTATTTAGGAAACAAACTAAAGTCCTGTAAAACCACCTATAAAATCTACTAGCATGCTGAATAATGGTGCTAATAATAATAACCAACAAAGGGCTAGTCCACCCAAACTCTGAAGAGCTGGGTTTTTGGCCCCTCTCCCTCTATTACCTGACAACATAGCAGTAATAGACAGGACCTCATTAGAACAGTTGTAGTCACAACTTGCAATAACCATTTTGGCGAGCTGTGGATCTAGAGGGAACTCTGCCATCATGGATCCCAATTCAGTCAGGTCTCCATCATCATTTAAAGCAGCCAGATAATTCAAAAGTTCCAGGGCTCTCATCAGAGTCTCAGGAGCTAAGGAAAAAGGCAACGTATTAGACAAGTTGTCTTAAGTAAGCAAAAATATGACAAAGTGCAAACTATTATAAGCAATCTCATTTTTCACTCTATATTAAACCCAATTCAGAACTCAAATTGTCATCAAATTCAGTAATAGAGATATAGCAAACAACACGATACTAAAATGACTTTCAAGACAGATATGGCGACAAATACCTGTAACTCCTACATTTAGAAGTAAAAAAAAATTAGTTGAAGGATGTCTTTGGTAAGTCTGAGGCCAGCAGAAAACTTTTTCATAAAAAATTAGAGATATTTTTTACATTTGCATGCCCTAGCAGTAATTCTGCTAACCTAATTCCCTGACTAACATCTAGAGGAGCTTTATTCAGTCACATGACTGCCACCTTTTTAAAAGTTCCTAATACTGTTCTGTAAGACCAATTTTAATGCACAATGGAGGAAAAAAGTAAACTGTATTTAATACATATATGCTCTACAGGATACAGAAAAACATCTGGTTAATAGACCTGATTTATTTATTTATTTATATATATATATATATATATATATATATATATATATATATAGAGAGAGAGAGAGAGAGAGAGAGAGAGAGAGTCCTTTTATTTTTTTTAAAGACATACCTGGTGGGTCCATAAAATCAAAATGTACCAAATCATCAATACCAAGCTTCTTCAATTGTAATACAACAGATCCTAAATTAGAGCGTAAAATCTCAGGATAGGTATTATCCTAATAAAAGAAAAACAGGTGTTATTGTAATAACTTAATACCCTTGGTCCCTGCCTCCTTAACCTCTTTCTTTGGCATTACATAACTTGTATCTATCTATCTCATGGGGGAAAAATACTTGAGAATTATACCCCCCAAAAAACCAAATAAATAAATAACAGGCCACTCCTTACAATTCCTTCTATGTGTACATTTTGGAACTAGCTACTTAAATTGGAAATGGTAAAATTAAAGCAGATATATCAAGAGGCTGTACCATTAACTCATTCGGGGTAAAGGTAAAGAGCTTAGGCTCTAAAATGTTAGTGGAAATAAAGAAAGTTCCTCTCCTTCAACTAGAACATTACATTTATTATTCTAAACACACAAGGTACAGCACTACTCCTTACCTGCATCTCCGTTTTATAAGCTTTCTCTGTGTAAAGCCGGAAGCATTTCCCAGGTCTGGTACGTCCAGCTCGACCGGCTCTTTGCTGAGCTGAGGCTTTACTAATTGCTGTCACCAAAAGAGACTCAACTCTGATTCTAGGATTATATACCTATTGGATTGGGAACAATTAATGATTCTTTCTTCAGGAAAAGACAAAACTGAACCCAGTACAATCATTCACAGGCCACAGTTAATGCCAAAATAAAAGTTTTGCTGACCATATGTTCCCACAATGAAAACTACCTTTCTTTCAGGAATTCTGGCTACCATTCCAAAAGACTGAAGCTAAAAAAATCTCTAACATACAGATGGAAAACATCTGTTTCTCTTAACTTAAACTTAGCCATATTCTTTAATGAACAAAGAATTTTGCCTGTTCCCTACCCCAAGAAAGGACAGATAGCAATTTAACATCTGTTGTTAAGAATGGGTAGTCAGTAACTTAGTTAAGTTACATGCATTCGCTTTAATGAGAAAGTTTTCTGTTAATAATATGCCTATCAATAACATTGTTAACTTATTTAAAAATATATTTGACAAAACACAGAACACTTGAACTACTGACTGACAAGTGGTAGTATTCTTCATTCTTGCCACCACTGTTCTCCTTACAATGAGAACAATGAGGACACAAGGATAATGTTAGAAATTTGATACTGAATTCCAAAATTAGGGAAGTAACCATAAAAATAATTTTAACCACAAGATGAGCAATCATTTAGCACCCCAACCACACACTGCATGGAGTAAGCTCCAGGATAGTTACCTTTTGCTTTGCAAATCCAGGGTCAATCACAAACACCACACCATCTATTGTCAAAGAGGTCTCTGCAATGTTAGTTGACACAACCACCTATTTAGGAAGCAAGCAAAATTACAATGACTAAGGCTTTTAAAGACAAACTAAAAGTGTAATTTCAGCTTATCCCACAAAGCACTTTTTATCAACAACTTGATTATCAACCACATTAATTATCCAAATAGAAATGTGCCATCAAAAGGACAGTAATAAAATAAGCAGTTTAACACATTGTAACAGGAAAGTTACAATGCCATCATAATAACTGGCATGTTCTCACAATGAAATGGGAAAGTTTTACAAAATGGAGTGTGTTGTCTACTGCATACAAAACACTGCTTGGTAATTTAAAACAAGTCTAACAGTAAATAGTTGCTCATGTATTCACACACTCTTATGATAGTCTTTCCCCAAGTTTGAATGTTTTTCCTAGATGTTCGAGTCGGTTCAGTCATCTCAGAGTACCTGACTAGCAAGCCCAATGAGCCATGTCCAGTCAAATAGAACAAAGAAAACAACTGGTTTACTTGGGAAATGGTGTTAAATTTTTTACCTACATAAACAAAAGTGATGTTTCCTGCTGGTTACCATAATATTGACATTTGGAGAAATGTATGCAAGTGGCTGACACAGATACATCAAACTATGTTCCTATAGGCTTACAATTTGGAAGATGAGATTATAGATACAGGAGGTACAAATGACAAAGAAATGATTTGAGATTAAAAGGGAATTATCTTCTGCCTGAAGATAAAATAGCTTTATACCATAGGACTTGAAAGTTAACACAAAATTTCTCATAAGAGCAGAGCCACAAAAGGGCCAGCTTAGCTATGGGTTTTCTTTTCTGAGACGGGGTTTCTCTTTGTAGCTTTGGAGGCTGTCCTGAACCTCAGAGATCCACCTGCCTCTGTCAAAGTACTAATATCCGTTAAGTGTCAAATTGCTTTTAGAACTCTACATACTAAACTAGTTAACAGAGTTGTGGGGAACAAAATTAAAGACCTGATGTTTTAAATGCCACATAAACTACCAAAAATCAAATCTACTCTTGACTTCATCAAAAGATCATAGTTCTCAATACATTTGAGAAAATCTAGGAAAAGTTATTTTGTGTTATGTTACAAGTGTTTTTCACTGAGCCAGGTGTTGATGCTACATGCCCTTAATCCCAGCACTCAGGAGACAGAGGGAGGCCGATCTCTCTGAGTTTGAGGCCAGCCTGTTTTATAGAGCTAGTTCCAGAGCAGGTTCCAAAGCTACACAGAGAAACCCTGTCTTAAAAAAACAAAACAAAAAGATGTGCAAATTTTTCTTGATGTGATCAATTCTAAGAATACTAGGTATTAAAAAAATCTGTATTAGAAAATAAGCACTGTTCATCGCTTGATAGTCAACATTCAATAGGATGGATAGGATGAATAAATAGACAAAGACAGATGAAGGTTCATATTACAAGCAAAAGGGAACTGGGTGTGGGAAATGTCACCATGCTGCTTAGAATAGCACGTAACTTAAAACCTGGCTGCGATAGTGTGAAAGAAAATAGCCCTCAGGCTCAGAGTAGAGTGGCATGGTCAGGAGGTGTGGCCCCACTGGAGGACTGCTGCTTTGATGGAGGAAGTACGTCACTAGAGGGTGGGCTTCGAGGTCTCAGAAGCTCAAGCCTAGCCAGTGAGCCACTGACACTTCCTGCTACCTGGGGATCCAGATGTAGAGCTCTCGGCTACCTCCCCAATATGTATGCCTCTGAGCTACCATTCTTTAGGCCATGTTAATTCACTAAACCTCTGAATTGTAAGCCAGCCCCAACTAAATCTATTTCTTTATAAAAGTTGCTGAAACCATTAAGAATCTAACTAAGACATGGGCATTATATTTCTTTTCCTAAAATTTCCATTATTGAAAGTTTACTAAGTCCAGAAGTAATTAACACCAAGGAAAGCAAGACTATGGGGATGGGTTCCTTGCTTCGATTACATCACAGTTGGCTTACTTCCTGCAATATGCAGAAAATAGAATCTGCCCTTTCTGGTAGAGCTCATCACATTGGCTGAAAAGATATTTGAGGGGAGCTGGGCAGTGGTAATGCATTTGTTAAATTCCAACATTCAGGAGGCAGAGGCAGGCAGATCTCTGTGAGTTCAAGGTCAGCCAGTCTGTTCTACAGAACTAGTTCCAAGAAAGCTAAGGCTACAAGAAACCCTGTCTTGAAACATCTTGAAACACGCTAGCACGCATATTTTTCTGTGGAAAACACACACACACACACACACACACACACACACACACACACACACAGAGTAAGTCCTCAGCTGGCACCAGCACTAAAATTTTTAAGTTGACCCCCAACAACTAGCCTCTAAATGGAACCAATATTAGTTCGCTAACATTTCTTCAAACAGAACCCAGGGTGCTTGGACTGCCCTGCTTGAATACTACTTGATCATAATAATCTATTTAAATTAAGCTAATTTACATTTTAAACCACCAGAACATGAGCAGAGTTCCACTCCAATTCAAAGTTATTTATTAGCTAGTGCAGTTCACGGTCTTCAAACAATGGATCAATAACCATCCCTTCAAAACCATGGAATCATCTCCACAAGGGCCAGCCTTTTTACTTGAACAATCCATATTTTGAGGCTCTGTAATCAGTAAGCTATAGGTTAAGCAACGGAAAAGAACAGAGCTAATAACCTGCTTGATATTCCAACACAAAGAGACACAAATAGAGTAACTGCTGAGATCAGACTCTCTCTCCTCAATCCTGCTATATCTTTGAGCTTAGTGACATACTTCAAATATATCAGTATTTTAAAACTATAAGCATAACAAATATTTTCACCACAAGTTAGTCCTTTGGCTCTTCCTGAACAGCATACTAACTACCACAGAAATGCTATATCATGTCCCAGGAAATGCATTAACATCTTCTAACAAGAGAACTTCAACCCAAAGAATAATGTTAGATCAGAAATTAGTAAGAACATTTTCAGGTTGATTTCACTTCTCTAATATTTTTCAACAATGCAGTCTTATTTTCAAGACCATTAAAGCCCAAATCTTGCTGAGGTGAAGTGGCACACGCCTTTAATCCCAGCATTCGGGAGGCAGGGGCAAGTGAACCTCTATGAGTTTGAAGCCAACTTGGTGTACAGGCTGAGTTCTAGGACAGCCAGGGCTATTGCAAAGAGAAACCCTGTCTCAAAACAGCCACTCCCACTCCACCCCCACCCCCAAAAAAATCTTAACACCTTAACTTATTTTGAAACTAGTACTGAGCACAGTGTCTTAGAGGAGTACACTTAGAGGAGTACACTTAGAGGAGTACACTTTGAGGAGTACCTGGGCCAATTACATGTCCCTCTACCAAAAGAATGTTAATCCAGTTCCTACCTTCAAGGAATCTATGTATTTATTCAATGTGATTAATGCTTCCAAGTTTGTGTCAACATGTAACACTTATTAACTTAAAATTCCATTTTCTTACAAAAAATTCTAGGAAGGGGCCAAAGCATTAAAATTAAAAAGTTATCAGTGTATTATCTAACAGGACAAAGATAGTACTTGGCCATCAATCCCTCTCTTTCCTGTTAAGTACTCTTCCATCTGCTAAGAACTAACTGCCTCTGTGAGAGAAAGCAATTTGTTTTCTTTGTGTAACAGCCCTGGCTATCCTGGAACTCACTTTGGAGAGACGAGGCTGGTCTCAATCCCACAGAGATCCACCTGCCTGTTTTCTGAGTTGGGATATTAAAGGTGTGCACTACTACCACCCTCATTTCATAGAAACATCCCCGTACCCCCAAAAATATAGTTCGTCTTAACACACGTTAACTTCTAAAATGCAGATTATTTTATTGTGTGTAATCGCTCATCCATAACTTTTTGGGTGTGATGGTTGTTTTTCTTTTGGAGACAGGGCCTCACTATGTAGACTACGCAAGACTTGAATTTGTGCTCTTTTTCCTAGACATTTTATTCATAATCCAGGCTGATTTTAAATTCATTATTCTACTTCCTCTGCAAGAGGATAACACACAGCATGACACCCAACTAATGGGGGATATTCTTCTGTATGCTGTGAATATACGTTTCTTTTATTGGTTGATGAATAAATGCTGATAAGCCCAGTAGCCAGGTAGGAAGTATAGGTGGGGCTACCAGACTAAGAATTCTGGGAAGAGGAAAGGCAGGGAACACTTGCCAGAGACAGACACCAAGTAGCTAGCTGGAAAGTAGGACACCCGCCCGAGCATTCTCCAGTAAGACACGGTCATGTGGAAATACACACATAATAGTTATGTGTTAATTAAGAGAGAACTAGACAATAAGAAGCCTGAACAATCTGCCAAACAGTTTATAATTAACATAAGCCTCTGTGTATTTATTTGGGACTAAAGGGCAGAGGGACCAACCGGGCTGGACAGAACTTCTGTCACCACTCAATCATCCATAGTTGTTCTTATGCGGTATCTCATAACTTTTCTATCATCAACGACTATAAGGAATATTTAATGTTACCTTTCTTCCAATTGCTCCATTTTGTTTTTTTGGAGGCGGTGGCTCAAAAATGCGTTGCTGTTGCTGGGGTGGAAGTGTGGAGTACAATGGAATGATTTTAATATCTCCAACTTCAGGGCCCAAGTCATCAACCTCACGCTTTATTCTCTTGCAGGCCTCATCAATTTCCTACAAACAAAAACAGAGGGTGAAAACAAAATTGTGGAATATAAAGTATTCATCATAACCCTTATTGTATTTCATTTGACAAATCAAATCTGCCTTCACTTTCATATTGATATTCCAGGCCTATCATTTAAAATGGATAATCTATTTTAAATTTGGTAACCAAAATTAAAGAAATTTCAGGGTGATTTTGAAACAACCAACAAAATTTTGATCTCTGTATTGAGCCAAATATATAAAGGGGCATTCCATGCCCCTTTTCTTTAAGACTCAGATGTCCTAATTAATTCTCAACAAATTGTATCAAAATTGAAATTTCTCACCCAGGAATATTTAACTGCACTCATAACCTTTTCAATTTTCACAATCTAAAAGAAACTGATGTGTTAGATATTTAAAATAAGCCAATTACGCTTTAATGTCACATATCACTAATGTAATTATATGGAAGAATTGGTTCACCATACCTAATGAGAACAAGTACCTTTACAGTATCAACATAGATAATTCAAAAGTAGATTGATGTGCAAATGCCTTAGAGCTGCTTCAGAATTTTCCTTACCAGGACAAACTAGTGCATTCATATTCAAATGCAAATTCAAAGGAAAAGATAATAAATGCATTTGGGAGTGGAACACTAACTCTGGAGTGGCAAATGGCTTACAAAAATTTTCCTGAAGCAATTAAAGTTGGAAGTACATTAATTTATTAAACAGTCTGTCATGTATTTAACAAAGCAGTGAGCTATTCTAACCAGTAAACTGTTTATTTCATTAATAGAAAAAAAAGAATTTCAAGTAAACTGGGCTTGCATCAAACTAGGCTTCCCGAAAATAGTTTTAAACCAACTTGTAGTTGTTTCTAAATTAAAGAATATAAAATGTGGGGCTTGCTTAGAGGCTAAGGACACCACTAGCTGTTTATCCAAAAGACTTTAATTTGGTCCCAAGCACCATATATAGGCTCACAACTATGTAACTCCCAGTGTATTTTGGGGCTCTGTTCTGGCCTCCTGAGCACAAAATACACACAGGCAAACATGCATACACACAAAGATAAAATAGATCTTAAAAATATACAATCTTTAGAGATAATAAACCAAAACCTTTTTGTCTAAATACCAATTTTCTTAAACTATCATAAGGTTGTTTGACACAAAAATATTACTATTAAAAATTCATTATTTCAAGCCAGTCAGTGGTGGCGCACACCTTTAATCCCAGCACTAGGGAGGCAGAAGCATGTGGATCTCTGTTGGTTCCAGGTCAGCCTGGTCTACAAAGTGAGTTCCAGAACAGCCTGAGCTACACAGAGAAACTCTATACCTAAAAACAAAACAAAACAAAACAAAGAATCCAATGTTTCTTGAAACTACCTCGAGTTTCTAGAAAATGAAATCAAGTACCATCTATTTAAACAGAAAAACAAAAACCTGCTTTTAAATGCCCTATCTAGATCGGAATGACCCCTGCTTGCATGTAAATATGGAATAAGGCCCCTATCAATTTGGAAGACTTTAAATAAAGTAAATTATACTCTCAATATTTCAGATTTGTTAATGTCAGCACCTCCTAACATCTACCCTTCATCTAGTAAAAGACATGGCTAAACACAATAAGTGAAACCTATGCAAAACAAACCAGCCAAAAGTCTTCAAAATATCAGGAGTTCAAAGCTACAATTTCATTTCCTTTGAAAACATGCCCGCACACACCTGAAAACAAACAAGGCTTACTGCTTCCCTTTCCCCATGAATGAAGTGCACTAAGCTGGCTCAGAAAAAGATCCTTCTAGTTCTCCCCATTCTGGTCCTTTCCATCAGAAATTTCCAATACTATTCAACATGCCTAATTGTTGGAGCAGATTTAAGCCAAGAGAAGTGAGAAACTGTGGACACAATTATTACACTTTCTCAAGGGGGCAAAATGAGCGCCAGCAGCATCAATAGCTGTTTACGCACCACTTGAAAGGCAGTTTATCTTGTAGAAGCTTTATGGAAAATTTTAACTGCATAAAAAGCATGAATAGAAGAGTAGAACCAAAAGAGGGAAACTTAACCCAGAAAACCGCACTTTCAACACAACTTGGCTTACAAAAGAACTAGGGGTGAATCTCTACAGGGAAAGAGTTTATAATCCCCTTTCCCCAGGACCTTTGGCAACATCTATGTATGTCTTTGCTGGCTACCCCTCATGAAGTATCCCTGAATAGATCTAATAAGGAAAAGCTAAGATGCTGATAAATGTCCTACAATGCATAAGCATCTGACAACACAAATTTTCCAACTCACAATATAAATAGTATTTTGGACAAAAAGCCATACTCTACAAGGAAACCATGTCCAAAGACATAAATCATACAGACAATTCCAGGATTAAAAATGATCAAACTTTACAACTCTCAACTGAATGGCATTTGCTAAAATATCATCTGGCTAATAGTTCTACAGGAGCTGGACACAATAAAAACGTTTTGGTGCAATATAATAGAGCAATTTTCCACAACACTATTTAGGTGTCCTTGTGCATCATAGCAGGGATCTTTTGGCTCTATGTGCGCTCCTGCTAAATGACCTCAGGAGCTTGTGAGGCAGGGTAGACTCTAATATTTCCTCCTCAAACTTCACTTACTTCAAAACCACTGAACAGAAACAAGAACGTACTTTAACAAATTCTCTTCCTCCAGACCAGAAATATATTGATCATACTGGAGAAAGACATTCTAGAACAGGACTCAGACCTTCAATTGTAAAAGGCACCCAAAAATTTAAAGGAATACAACCACCTACCATTTCACATTGTATACTTTTCTTCTATAAGCACCCTTTTAAATACAAGTATATAGAAAAATGTGGTTAAACACAATATATACTCAATTACGACAAAGGAAAATTTTGAATGACTAAGGTGAGAAAAACATGGCCAGCCTTTGTCATGTAAGTTTAGAGTTGCTGACTAATAAAATTTCTGAACAAAAACTACATAAAGCAAATGATACCTCTTGGCCAGTCAAAAAAAGGAGAAGGTCTCCTTCTTCCTCTTCACACATATGTATCTGGATCACAGTTCGAATTGCTGCTTCAAGATAATCTCTCTCTGGTTCTGGAGTATAAAAAATCTCAACAGGATGTGTTCGGCCAGGAATAGTTAAGAGAGGACAGTTATCAAAGTAAATCTGGAATTTCCCAGCATCTAGGGTAGCACTCATAACTATAACCTGTAGGAGGAAAACAGCAAATTAGTTTTGAAGTTTTATCTTTAAAGATTCTTATATAATCTCAAAGGGAAAAATAATATTATCAGCTATAAAGACAGCCCCCTTAATGCTAGGTGTGACATGAACAGGCTTATCTACGAAGTCTGTGAACTTGAGGCCAACCTGGTCTACATAGTAAATTCCAGACAGCCAACAATACATAGTAAGACCCTGTTTGCACCTCCCTACCCAGCCCCCAAAAGACACTATTTAAAGATAAATAAAACATTAAAAATAAAATAGAGGCCAGTGTAGTGGCACACATCTTAAATCCTAATACTTAAGACATAGAAGCAGGAAGATCACTGAGTGGGTTCAAGGACAGCCAGGGGTTATATAGTGACACCTTGCTTTTAAAAACAAAACTAAGCTAAGCAATAGTGGTATGTGCCTTTAATCCCAGGACTTGGGAGGCAGAGGCAGGTAGATCTCTGTGAGCTCAAGGCCAGCCTAGTCTACATATAAAACAAGTTCCAGGACAAAACAGGGAAACAAAGGAAAGCTGTCTCTCAAAAACAACAACAAAAATGATAGATGGATAGATGGATGATAAAATACAGAAAGGAATAAACTGTAGCTATTTATATTTTAACATATTAGACTATCTGATAAGTAAATGGTATCTTCTCAAAAGTCCTATATGAGGAAGATACACCCAAAACCCAGTAAGACCAGATAAAATTTTGCTTATTTCTCCTACATTATCTATAATGAGCACAGCCTATTTTGAAAACCTAAAGTATGTAAGGGTCTTCAGGCTGGCTGGCCACCAAGGCTCAGAGATCTTCCCATATCTACCTCCCTGACCTGAGGATAACAAGAAGACACCATAACCCTCAACATAAAGACTTCTTTAGTATCTGAAAAGCCCTGTAGTTACTCCCACCCTATTATGTATGGTAGGGAATCCTATACCTTTGGCCTTTGCTGGCACCTGCGATTGTATACACACTCCTATATGCATGCAGGCACACAAACACATACCAAAACAATAAAATAAAATCACTTCTTCACCTTTAAATCTGATCTCTGTCTTACAACTTCCTTCAAAACACCCATGAGAATATCTGTAGCCAATGTTCTTTCATGAGCCTCATCAAGAATTATAACACCATAACGCTCCAGGAGGGGATCGTTCATAGCTTCTCGCAGTAGCATACCGTCAGTCATATACCTATAATGATAAAGACAACATTGGTCATGATTCAGCTATGTGATTTTAAGTTAACAACTGCAAAAATTAAGCTTCAAGAATAGTTAAGAGTACATGAAAGTTAATTATCATAAAATCTTACCAAATATTGTAATATACTGAGAAACATGATGCAACTGATTGTAGCATGCAATGAATGATTCACAAATGGTAAAACCTAATGTCACTTAAATTGAAAAAAAAAATTTCCATACAAGTCAATAAACAAACCATTTTAAGAAATGAAACCCTAGTGTTAACAATAACTGACAGCACAGACGTCTACTCCCCACCCCCCAATACCACCAATGAAATGATCTAAAGGACAAATGGGTTCATTCATAAAAGCTCTGGGAATGATAGCATCAGTACCATTAAGGATGCTGACCCTTAAATGTAAAATAAAAAGCAAATGACATCAAACTGAATGGCAAATCAAAAACAAGAAACCAGGCTTAGAAATGGCTTCAGAGGAGGCAATTAATATGGACTCAAGGGTGGTTTGTAGAACATTGATTGCATGGGTCAGCCATCTCCTGTCCATTCCACTCTGCCCAGTGCTGTCACTAATATTTAACATAATACAACAACTATCCTTACGTTTGGCACCTGAACAAAAAATAGTATGCCTTTAAATGCTAAAGTCACGTCTCATGGTTAGTTAAGTAAAAGCCATTATTTTATTTAGAAATTTAAATGACATAGCAAAATCTGAAGCCCTCATCTAAGACTTGACTTTGGCTCTTTGTCCTATGTTTAGACATATCTAACCTTCTATGAACTAACTTGACTTCAGATCCTACCATCCTATTGAAGCAGTAAAGATCATCAATCTACAGCATACAAAATAGTGAACCCCTCTCTTTATGTCATCTAAGAATAATTCCAAATGTATTAAAATATTCGGCAAAGAAAGCTAGTTCCAGGACAAAGCCACTGAGTAACCCTTTCCTTTCTCGAAAAGCCAAAACCAAAAAAATAAAGTATTTCGCAAAGTAGCACACCTTCACTACATACTTGTGAGTCAAATTTCATACAAGGACTTGTTATGTAGCACTGGCTGGCCTGGACCTCTTGAGTGCTGGCAAGAGTCAGCATACTTGGTCCCTGTTTATATAGTTTGTGTTTCTTTAACGTTCTTTTAAAAAATAAATCACCACCAGTTCTGGAATCAACTCCGTAAGAGAAAAATCACTGTCAAACAAAGGATGTCATAACAACCTAGCACAGCACCTTATGAGCCACAATAGTTCCTAGACATCCTGACATTTTTGATCTTTTGAAGGCATTTGGCGATTGCAGCTTTCAGATTACTGACATGAACTAGGCCATTAAGTGGCCACGTAATTGTGGTTAATTAAGTACCTTAGCTGCAACAAAATTCTTGTTTTAACTTTTAGGGGAACATTAAAGAACTAGATCTTGTTTCAACAACCTTTGCTCAAATGCCTACTTAAATACCTCAGTGCTGTTTCTACATCTTTCTGGATTGTCAGCTGCTTGTCTTTCAATAGAACACCCTGAATCTTTAAAAGCAGTTTACTTATTAGATTAATTAAGTCTGTTATTTCCAAAAATTTACAGTATATTTGAAATTACAATATACCAAACTAGATCAGTATCAAATATTCAGGAAATGACAACCTCTAAACTACCAATTCCAAGACCTCAATTTGTACGAAAGTTACAAAACTGGCATATTAAAAGTTTCTAACTTGTACAAGCTTCCAAATTATTTAAATTATTTAAATTAAAATCAAAACCAAGTAAAATAAACAAGTCAATGCCAAGGAATACTAACCTGGCTCAAGTAGTTTTCTACTAATATATACACACAGCCTAAGAGAATGACCAATAAACTGTATGTAATTTACCCTGAACTAATGAGTGCTAATGAAATAAACTTCTGTGTGTTTCATTAAAGGTGTTTCTGGAAACTTTGTGCCACTATGCCACAGGCTCAGGTCCTGGGTTAGAAACCATCTGAGCTCTGCTTTACTCCTTCACCCAGAAGAAGTGCCACACACTCCCTTCTTCAAAGGTAAGCCAAGCAGGCTGTCTGGTATGTAGTCACAGCAAAGAGAAAGAATACACCCAAATCAATATGCCTACTTAAACAAGCTTGTGGAAAGCAATTTCTTTAGTTACAAAGAATCAACATTTCTGAAAGGCATGATCTTTTGAATACAGTAACCTTGGAAGATTAGTTTTAGAACACTAAGCAGATACCAAAATCTATGTGGATTTTGAAGTCTTATATAAATTAGCCTAGTATTTACATATAACCTCTGAATGTTTTCTTATATTTTATTTTCTAGATGTACAACACATAACCATGCAAATGTTACATAAAATTGTATTCTTTAAGAAATGACAGCAAATGTCCAAGTTTAATAATGATTTTTTTTCTCCTGGATTATTTCCTATTTTCACAAATGCAAAACTGTGTCAATTCTACTTACTATTATATTCCTTATCATACCACCTTTAGCTATAAAATTCTAGATGACAACAGTAACAGAGAACAAAGCAAAAATGGCTTCAACAACAGGAAATAGTTCCATAATAGAGACTGTCCCCAAACAGAGATAGTTCAATTTTAAGATTATCTGTATTAAAAACAGACTTCCGATGGGCTAACTCAAACACTTACACCATTAAATATAAACTTCAAACAAACAGCCAACATGGATAAACAATACAAAAGACTGTTGTCTAATATTAATATCTCTTTACAGACAGCCTACTTATAATCCCTGGCTATGTTATAGGCATTCCAACAAGCTGAGCTTGGATAGGTAATAATCTCAGTGTCTGCATATATATATTCACAGCCAATAAATTAAACTATTTCTGTTATAAACAAGTCACCCAAAATGATTTTAAATTTATGAGAATCTCCTAAATAACTTAAGCTATGGAAGCATGTTTTCATCTTAACAATGTAAAAAATAACATTACTAATAATTGAAGATAGCTCAGGATATCAACAAACATTTCTTGATAATTTTCACACACTCAAGATCAATCTGAAATGGTTAAAGACTAAGTACAACAATATATCATGTTACTGGCTACAGCAGTAGTTCTCAACCTTCCTTATGCTGCAATCCTTTTTAATGTAACCATAAAATTATTTTTGAAGCTATTTCATAACTTTGACTTTGCTACTGTTATGAATTGTAATGTAAATACCTGGAGATTATTAGATGAGACCCCCCCCAAAGGGTCACAACCCACAGGTTGAGAATCAATGGGTTACAGTGAGAACTAGTAGATGTATAAAAGAAATTTGTTTTCAATAATTTAATGTTCTAATAAAGCAAACAAAGCAATAACAAGGAAATATCAAACCCTGTTTCTGATACATAGTCATTCTTAACTGAAATACTTAGCCTAGACACCTCAACAGACTGAATACACAGCTTTGCTATGGAACACAAGACTCAGAATATTTAGTCTGTTTCAGAATTAAGACACCTACCAAGAAAAACCCTAATGTTAACAACTGAAAACAAAACACTCAAATCATTTTTAAATATGTTCCCAATTCCTACAACTCAATTCTTTTAGCCCAGAAAAGCATGAAAGAAAGCTGCCAATTGTTGTAATTTCTATGCAGTATTTTCTAAAACATTGGTAACATGTAAACAAAGTGAGCCTTTCTACAATCAATCTCTTGCAAATATATAAATAATAGTAGAAATATAATTAAAAATTCAAATTAGTTTACACTGATAAAAGTCAATAGTATTCTATTTTCAGGGGCAAAAAGCATTTCCCTTGCAACCAAGAACCTGTGTTCAGTATAATGATTAGAAAAACCAACCTCAAACCTCCACACACACCTTTAAAATAAAGAATTTGCTGGGCAGTGCTGGTTCACGGCGTTAATCCCAGCATTTGGGAGGCAGAGGCAAGTAGATGTCTATGAGTTCAAGTCCAGCCTGGTCTACAAAGCTAGTCTCAGAACACTCAGGGCTACACAGAAATGCTGTCTTAGAAAAAAAAAGTTGCTTAAAAGAGTCAACTAACCATTTATTCTCTGAGGCCACTACAATAAACCATTTAGCCTAAGTGCTACTGAGTCTACTACTATAAGTTACTTTTAAATTGTACAACTGTGGCCTTAAAATAGCAAACCTGTTGTTACCTCTCAAGCCCTAAAGCTATTATTTGCCTACTTTCATTCTATAACAGCAAACATCACATTTTAATTCATGTTAACTTCCCTCAACTGTAATAAAATTATTATGCTATATAGAGCTTTATTATGTTGTGTTCTTAAGCCCCATTTAAATTAGTTTAGCTGGTATCTTACTTTACTATTATTGTAAGGCGACACCAAGTCAAGGCAACTTAAGTTTTTTGGAGGAGGCCTGTTTTCAGTTTCAGAGTCTGAATCCATGGTATTATGGCAGGGAGAACAGGAGCAAAGCTCAAGGCACTGGAGCAGTAGCAGAGCTTACATATTACAGAGAGCTGGAGGGAGAAGACAAACTGTGACCCACCCATAGTGACACACATGCTTCCTCAAAGCCACACCTTCTCCACAAAACCACACTTCCTTAGGAGTCCTTCCCAAATAGTACAGCTGGGAACCAAAGATTCACGTAGTTGAGTCAATAAAGGCTATTCACTCTCAAACCACACCTGGTTAGTAAGATTCAACTCATCAAACCAGTAAGTACTGTCTACCACTACCACCAGCAGCAATCGCTAGCCATGTTGACCTCACACTGCTAATCTGAGTGTCAGTAATTACTTGGTGTTGTACACAGACCAACAGTTTTAGAATAATTCTTGAGGTGTCTTCATCTTCTGAAGCTCTATCCTGAAAACTTGCAATCAATTAACACACTTTAAATATCAGGGCTAGTACCAACTCAAGACCCTAGGATAGAGGATAGAGGATAGAGGAAATATCATCTTGATTCTCAAATTCCCCATCTGCTAGGTCACTGTGCCCTGTCGGCCTGCACTCCAGATTCTTTCTTTCTTATACAGTTAGCACTTCAGTACTAAATTTGTCACTAATAGCTCATAAGCCTCTGAGTGCGAGCCTTAGATACCAAGATCCTTACTGAGTAGGGTTTGTATTTTGCTTGGTAGGACCTTTTGGTTTCTTTCACCTTCTTGCCTACCTTTGAGATTAAAACAGGTATACAAATTTTATCATCTAGATTGTATAAAAATACTTGTGCTAAAAATTTATTTCTTCAAACTTTACATGGGGCCATAATGAAACCCAAGACAGCCATTCATTTCTCCCTCATCCTCTTGACTTTTACCTTTTCTTGGCTTTCTGGCACCTTACCCTCACATTATACACTAGAAAAAAATACTCAGTAGACTATCAAAATAATCAATTAAAAAAAAAAAAACTCATGCCTTCAAAAATTATACTTTGTTTTATATCCTGTCTCCAGACTGAATCTCCTTTAAAATTCCAAAACCAGTTACCCAAGTAACCAAAATATATTCAGACCACTCGAGCCTGTCTCCCACTTGAGCAACATAATCTTTAAGGAAGTCGGGATTTTAATGAATCTGCCTCCTTTTCTAATTTTACTAAAATATTCATCAAGATCCTTTACAGTTACAAGTTTTACTTTCCTTTACTGGCTACTCGACCTCCCCAGACTAAGTGGAGAAGGCAAGGAGAATTCACAAAAGTTCCATACAACGCAAGTATATATAGGAAACAGAAACATAACTCCTATCCCAAAGATGATATGGCTCAACTAGGCAAGACAAATTAAAATGCTATCCAAGATCTTATACTGTGTCCATCATAATCTAGTTCTTTAATGTCTTAAAAGCAATCTGGCATAAAAATGTATATACAAATTTGTTCAATGCATTATAACTGTAATATTTTCCAGAGCAAAAAAAGTTAACTGTCCCACATAGTAGTTAGTACATGCCTTTAAAACAACTCTCAGGAAGCAGAGGCAGGCAGAACTCAGTTCTAAGCCATCCTGATATATATATACATACATATATATATCAAAGTCCAGTTCAGCTAGGGCTACAGACATCCTGCCTCAAGCACACACAAGAGTTGTGATAGCACAGCAAGATGGCTCAGCAGGTAAGCACTTCTACACTTGACAATATGAGTTTCATCTGTTGGAGTCTACATGGTGGAGAGAACCACAGATGCTGTTATATACTCACACATGCGCCATGATGGACCATGCTCAAATAAATACACATACAAACTTTATAGATTTAAAGGCTTTGTTTCCCTTAAGGGAACAAAAGGAAGAAGATTCTATCCCTAGTCCTAAAAGCTTGTATTAGCTTCAACTGGGTCTTAGACTTTAAACAGTAATCTTTCTAACTGAGATACAGTTCATTGGACAAGCACTTGCCTAGTGAGCACAAGCGCCTGGGTTAGACTCCATACCAACAAAAACACCCAGTATTTCATTTAAATGAAATCCTCAAGTTATTCTTCCATATAAACGCCATGTTCTGCTTCAGATATATGAAACCTTGTTTTTTGCATTTGCTTCTTCTCATAGACACAGACCAGAGTAATGTCTTAACTATTATTACACTAACACATAAAGTACTGTTAAATAGCTAAATTGTTAAGTATTTCTTAGTAAATCCTGGGTTCCCTCAATTTCAAGCTTCTTCTAATTACATAGCTGAAAAAAAGAATTTTATTACCTTACCTACCTTAGCCACAAAGTCAACTCCAAAATATTTCTCTAAAGAAAAGTGTATCAAACTGTTCCCTTTCACAAGTTACCTGCTCCCTGCAAATAACAGAAATTTCCTCTCTCTGTTACAATTCATACTACAAAGCTCTCCAATCCTGCAAAGGCATTACGGGTCAACGTCCTCTTCTACACATCATGATGAGTAACACATGGCATTCATCCCTAACCCACTAGTTTTCCCAGACTGGACTGTTTCTTTAGCTTCCTTGAGGCTATGTCCAGTTTTATGTTCTTTAGGTTTTTTTTTTTTTTCTTCATAATTTCCATCCCAAGACAACAACAGAGAAATACGTTTGAGGTTCCGAGACACCTAACAATCATCTAACTAAATACAAAAACCTTGTCCTGGTAGCCATTTAAGCCTAGTATGACAAATAATTTGTCCTAGATCAAATACTCTGCAAACAGCAGTATCCTAGATAGATAGAACTTAATGCACCTGAAACTTTTAAAATAATATACTATTGATAATATATAGGACCAATTTTAAAGACACAAAAATAAAGCCTCAATCTGTCTAAATTCTGAGACATTCAAGAACAATCTTTTTTTCCCTTTTCTTTTCTGAGACAGGGTTTCTCTGTGCAGTCCTAGCTGTCTTGGAACTTGCTCTGTAATCCTGGCTGGCCTCAAACTCAGAGATCTGCCTACCTCTGCCTCCCAAGTGCTGGCATTAAAGGTATATGCCATCACCTCACCTCTAAATCTTCAAATGTCAGTCTTCTTTACTATTCTTTTGTATTAAAAGTTCACTTAACTATTTGATAAATATGAGGACTTTAATTTCAAGAGAGGGAAATAGCTCCAGTGTGAAGAGTTGTCCTATGCAAGCCTCTTCCTCCTCAGTTAATTATATAACTGACCTTCAGTTTACTAAAGCATGAGCTATTTTTAATACATAGTTTTCAGTGAGTCAATACACTGCTACAGCAAACATATCTAGGTACTTTCACAACAATGCTCAGTGAAATAGTCCTGTCAATTAAAACTACCACTAGCAATATTCCCATTAAATAATAGTTAACAATTACAATTTTTCTTTCGTTGAAGGTAATGAAAATATACCCATTTCTAAGACTGTTAACAATGCCAGGTTGGTTTGAACTACTGAAAAGATGGTAAAACACCAGTAAGTTATCTTATCAAGATGATTTTTTCTAAAGCTTAATTACAATTCCTGGGAATTACTTAATAAGATGATGATACCAAAAAGTGCTTTGACTTTGAACTACTGCGCCTGTTTGTTACTCTTTCAACTGACCCAGTTTTCATCTTCTGAAAGTCTACCTACTTCCTGCCACACACTATCATTATGGTTTCTAACTTCCTCAAATTCCAAATTGTCTTTTCCCCTTAGCTGTATATAATCAAATATTAGAAAAAAATATTTCTTTTAGAGTTGAGGAAAATCTGTCAATAAATTATGAAGTTCTAATGAAATGAAACACATCCAAGGACTAGAAAAAAAGTAAAATATTAGCTAAAAAGTAACTGGATATTCTGACTAAAAATACTTTTTTAAGTTATGTATTTTAAGGAACATGCTAAATATTTAATAATAAAATATGTATTTAAGATATGATTTAATAAGAGTAAAAATTCTCAAATATGGATGAACAAAAAGACTAAAGATGGTGAATATACAGAATCTCATAGTCTACTTGTGCACATTTAAAATTTTATACACTATACAATTTTCCCTAATACAATCAAATAAGTTTCATTTATCTCATTACACAGTATATTCACACCACAGGTTCCTGTCACTGACCATTTAACATGTGTTTCCAAGTTATGTGTGCAATGCAACTGAAAACCATAGCATAACCAAGTTATTTCTGAAACTGGATAACTAGCCTATAAATGCAGATAAACAACAGCAACAGGAGAAAGTATGATTTGTTGGACAATACATATCACTACTTATGCAGAACATAAAGACACAGAAAACAACTAGGCAAGTCTAAGTGATAAGGCTCAGTATGATCATGAGCATACCAGGTATAAGGAAGCAGGATGTTAAGGAGGTATCAGAAACACATCACAGAAGATTCTTCCATGAGCTCATGCACAACAAGAACTGTACTACCAATTTTCCTTACCAAAAATAAATCATATCCCACCCACATCATTTGTTCTAAAAGTAACTTTTTCTAACAGACATTTTTAGTCTTTATCATATTTAACTGAATAATCTACTAAAACCTCACATTGTATGCTATCAGTAACACTTCAGATGTAGTACCATGTAACTAAAATCTGACCTTCGAAACAGAACGTCTACTGAAGAAATTGATTTAAACAACAAAGGAATCATTTGGCTGTCCACTTCATACTACTCTAAAACTGGTAGCTCCATTATTAAGCTAACTTTACAATTAGAGAATATTACAATTAGAGAAGCATCCATTTTAAAGATAGAGTACTTACTTAAGAATGGTTTTTGCACTACTGCAGTCTTCAAATCGAATGGAGTATCCAACTTCCTGGCCTAACATTACATCCATCTCATCAGCAACTCTCTGAGCCACACTCATTGCAGCCACTCTTCTGGGCTGTGTACAGGCAACTCCTCTTTTGGGTCCAGGCAACGATCGCATATACTCCACACACCACTGTGGTATCTATGGAATAATTACACATTTAAATTTTTTATACTTTGCCTGAATGCAAACATCAAGTACTTTATTTCATTCTAATAAATTTAAAACAAAATTATGCAAACAAGCTACTTATGACACAGGTAAAATAACATACACTCTCTAAACCAGAAGGGTTCGTAAGTAACACTAACACGGATATAACATAATTATACTCCTGGGTGGACAAGAGCCACTCAGACTCTACTCAATATACTCAACAGTACAGCCGGACCATCACTATTTTTCAAACAATGGAAAAACACACCCAATTTAAATTGTGCGCTTTAAAAGCTTCTAGTATCAAAAGCAAAATATAGTTCTGAAAATTACATTTTTAATTATAAAGTGTAGGCATAAGCAGCATAGCCTCTTGTGGCTTTAAATTACATTCCATCAAAAGGTCAACATAACACTCTCCCTCATCCTCCAATACACACAATGACAGTACCATCTTTTAAGTTCTTAAAATCGATACCTTCAATTCAACAGGACTCAGAGCAGCAACAAAGGAAAAGAGAGAAAAGAATATTCCAAGCTCCAGGTAGTCATTATAGTAAGCTTTACACTATGTAGACAACAGGTTCTCTCATCGTTTGGTTCTCTATAGTTATTTAACTGGGAACAATTGGACAATGCAGATGTTCACCGTGCCACAAACTACCTCCTGCATCTGTCTTCACCAAATCTTCTGAAACGGTCATAGATTCTAATGCTACAGAATGCAGAAGGTTTGGATCTAAGATTTTCTTGGCTTTAGTTTTTTTATGGGGGGGGGAGGGTGGAGACAGAGTTTCTATGTGTATGTCTATTCTTTGGAGCATGTCCTAGAACTCGCTCATACACCAGGCTGTACTTAAACTCATATGTATCTGCCTGCCTCTGCCCCCAAGCACCACCGCCCATCAGTATTTTCGTGAATGCCATGTGATGAAAAGATGTTAGTTGGTATACTGTTATATAATTTAGATACTTTAGTCATTAGGCTAACTACTGTACAAGAATAACTCAAGGGGAGGCAATCATGCTGTTTCTCTAAAGAAAACAGTATGTACCTTTCAAAGAAAACTACAAACTGAAATAACACTATCTCCCTAGTACTGTAAACCAGCAGACCCATGGTTGGGTGCTTTTCTAGGAAAGCTTTGTTCATGTACCTTCATTTCACCAACCCTCCTCCAAAAGTAGATTAAAATGTGACCAAGCAACATGAAATTCAAAGCACTGACTAGCAGATAAAAGAACAATTAATCCTTAATTCTTAAAAATGTTCTGATTTTAAAAAAATCCAATAAAATGAATGACTGAACCTCATTTTAGAAATAAGAGTTTGGTTGATTTGGCAGATCTTAATCAATTAGGAGCTCTTTGTACTCTTAATTGATTAACAGTAATAAACTTACTCATGAATTCTTAATAAAAAAAATTATCTTCTATAAACCTGCATTTTTTTTCTACAAAACATAATTTTTCAAACAGCTGTTCTAGTAGGGTACATATTTTCACATTCCCAATCATAATGTCTGTCCTGAGACAGCACTTGGTTCTTTGTATGTGCCCATCTGCATAATGCAAAGTTCAAGGCAGAGCTGTAAAAAAAAAAACTTAAAATGGATAAAGTATGAAAAATACACTGTGCTTGACTCTCCAAAAGTGCTAATTTAACAAACACTAGTAATACTATGTCAATATATTGATAAGACATCTGAAATAACCTAAAATTCAATGACAATAAACTTAGAATCTTTTTTAAAGATTTCAACACATTAAAGTCTGAGGGCTTTTGTTTTGAAACAGGGCCTCTTTCTGTAGGAGGCTGCCCTTAAACTCTGCCCTCATGCCTCTGCCTCCCAAATGTCACAAAACACACCTACAGGTTTGAGTTCTCAACATCAAATTGTCCTTCAATTAAGTCTTCTTTTTTTTAATATTTTTGGTTGCTACAGTATCAAAATATGTCTCCATGAAATACTCAAATTGACTTGTAGCACACAATTTTTAAAAATTTGGAAAAATAGATTCTAAGCCAGACACAATATTCCATGTCTGTAACTACAGGTTTAGGCAGGAGGATAGCAAACTAGAGGCAAGCATAGACCACTTATCTTTTCTCAAAAAAAAACAAAAAAAAACAAAAAAACAAAAAAACAAAAAAAAAAAAAAAAAAAACAGGGGGAAGTGCATATAGATCAATGGTAGAGCACTTGCCTAGTAGCATGCTCAATTATGTTTACCTATATTCATAAAAATTAATCCAGTAAAATCATATTATCTTTGTAAATTGAAATGAGCAATTATTAAGTTCATTCCAACATTTTCCTGAATTTTACAAATTTTCTGTCATATCCAATGACTTTTTAACTGATAGCTTTCAGTTTAGAACACATGAAAAGCAGTAAACTTCACTCAACCCAGATAGGAAATGCATATTAATCCCTACAAGTACTACTACTTCTCCCCTATCAGATTAACAGAATTTAAATTTGGGGATATAACCCATATGACAGGGCAAGTTGATATCCTCCCTAAGGAAGGAAGGGCAGTTTAAAAATCTATAAACATGCTTGCCCCCAAAGCCAACAAAATCTATGGCCAGCAAGTAAGCTCTCTGAGTTAAAGGCATATGTCATTAAGCCTGCAACTTGAGTTCAATCCTAAGGACCTGTACCATGAAAGAAGACTCACCCCCAAGTTAGCCTGATTGTGACCACCCATGTCCTGGGGCCTGGGTGCACCCATACACAAACATACACATACACATAGATGTAATAAAATGCACACTATAAAAACGGGCTACATTATCTATCAACAGGGTCTAGTAACTCATGGCTCGTTCATGTTTAAAGCTACAGGCACCTAGTGAGACACCTGTAGTTGACTGTGTTCAGCACTCTATGGGGTGAGGAAGGCAGCTGGCTACAGGTCACAGCTACAGACTGTCCCTTTCTAGCATTTCACCGCTTTCTTTAAGATCTGTAAGACGGGAACTGGCGTAGACAAGAGTGACCTTGAATTCAGACACCTGTCTACCTGATTCCTAAATGCTGAATTAAAAGGTATGTGTTAGCATTACTGGAAACTTCAATTTTTGACACTATTCACATATTTCAAATATTTTAACAACAAAAAACACCCCAGTGTTTCAGATCTCTCCACTCAAGAACTAGAAAACAAGGTTTGTACTCCTAACTCTACTGTCTCAGAGTAACAAGAAGAAGGCATCAGTTATTTTCCTGTATAGACTGAGAAATCCACCCTCTCTACTACAATAACACCCTCAAAGTCACTAAAAAGCATTCACCAAAGCACTCTTCTTCAGTGTACTCTACAGGACAGACAATTGGAAATGAATAGACAAACAGAAAATGACTACCATGACCAAATCACATTTAGTTAAGTTTAAACACCAACATAAGGGATGTACCACAGTATTTCACAACTCACCTGAGTTGTCTTGCCAGACCCAGTCTCACCAACCAGTACAAATGACTGATGTCTAACAAGAATATCTGTAAACCTATCCTTGTACTCCCAAACAGGGAGTTGAAGCCGTTTCTTTAGAATATCATAATATCGAGGCGTATGGGGCAGGTTGGTGAATGGATTGATGCACTGTGGAAGTGATGTGTGTCCTGCATGCCCAGTGTGAGTTGAATGGGCAGAATGTGCAGAATGTGTTGAATGAGCCGAGTGGGTTGAGTGAGCTGAATGAGAAGCTTTTAAAGGTGGCAATCCAGCACTGATAAGCATAGCATTGGTGGACGCTCTCAATTCTTTTTCCTTTTCTTTCTCCCTCTCCCGTTCTCTATCTCCTCTATCACGTTCTCGGTCACGATCTTTAGATCGGTCTTCTCTATCCCGGTCTCTATCCCGGTCTTTCCTGGAAATATAAAAATTTAAAAATCAGAGTGATTATATATAAAACATCTCAAAAAATTATTAGAAATGATCAGATTTTTTCATGTACCACCATAAACATCCTTTACTAGATAAGGTCTCTAGTTTCATCCTTCTAAAACCTTAAAGAGCTAATCTTCGGGCCATCAGCATGGTTCAGCAGGTAAAGGTTTGTTTGAGGCTAAGCTTGAACGTCTGAATTCAATACCCAGAACCCACACGGTGGTAGGAGAGGATCTTCTCGGCTCTCCTCAACACAAGATGTAATATAATAAAACTTAAGACAAAAAACAAAACACAACAAAAAACCTGAAGCTGGACATGGTTACAGAAACCTTTAATCCCAGCACTTGGAGGACAGAGGTAGGTGGATCTATGAGTTCATTGTAAATCTTTATACCTTGATGGATCAAAATGAAATGTAGTCAAATTAAAAACTAAGTTCACAGAATACAGAACTGTTACAGAAATTAAGTAATCACTTTACTGAACTAAGGATAATTTTAATTAGTCATTTCTGGTATCTACACCAGACGATCCTAATGGAGTAAATTCAACTCATATACCACCAAATGCTATAAGGTTTTGGGACCTGGACTAAAACAATAAGGCAATGAGGAGACAGAAACAAACCCCTAAACATGCCACTACTCTGTACTTACAACACATACAGTTCATTTCCTGTGACACAAGTATATCTGTATAGCACAGCAGGAAGGAGTATTCACTCCCAGTCTTCTAGGGGGGAGCAACGGTAAATACCTTCAACAGAATACAACTAAAATGCTTACTAAACAGCACCATATGAGAATCATTTAGCCACAGCACTGGTAAGCTGACAACTGTATCTGAGTCTGTTCATAAAATATGGAACTCTGTATCATACAACTTACAGTGAAGAAAAGCCCTATTAGCATGGGACTTCTTCCATCCTAATGTCTCCCCTCTACAGAATTGTAAAAAATACAACATAAAACTGAAATAAATCTTCACATGCCACCCAAACCCCAAAGAAATCAAAAGTATATAGGTAAAAGATTACTTAAGAAATACAAATAAATAAATTAAAAGGCGATCAGGTCACAGAGGTACAAGCCTTTAATCACTTTGGGAGGCTGAGGAAGTCAAATTTCTGAATTCAAGGCCAGCCTAACCTACAAAGAGAATTCATGGACAGCTTCAACTCTTACAGATAAACCTGCCTAGAAACTGACCCCCCAAAGAGGGAGAGGGAGAGAGGGAAAAAGAAATATAAGCCTCAAAATTTCAAATTTGAACCTTAACTTATCTTTGAAACATATCACCATCATGTTTGTTGCTACTTTTGCTTCTCATTTAGGCGATCTTTAACTGGGCATTTGTATCACCTCAAAACCTACGTTTTTAAAGCAAAGGAAGAAGCACACTCAAATAGCTCAAGGACTGGATACTTCTGCAGGCCTAGTAGTTCAGTGGGTAAAAGCACTTGCTGTGAAAGCAAGAATACCTGAGTTCAAATCTGTAAGTCAGGCATGGCCTCGTGATAGCTATAACCTCAGAGGGTGGATCTTGAGAGTTCAAAGGCCAGCCTAGCTGAAGACACAGTCAGCTTCAGAAAAAAGGTCAGCTTCACAATCATCGAGACACTGTCTCAACCAACTGGGCAAGTATTCAACATGGGCGGGAGTGGGTACACGCTCACACACAGAAAAATTTAAAAAAGGATTTATATTTGTAGTTAACACTTCATTATGAAGGACAAAAATTGAACAGGCATCTTCCATATTTAAGAGTATGGAATCAGTTAAGATACAAACCTAACCTTTGCAAAACAATAAAACCCTGGGAAAGATACTAGACAAAGCAATCCATGTAATGCTACGTGATAAATTAACACCAACACTAACATAACACTTTTTCCAGCACACATTTCACCTACAGCTTCACTACAATAGCAGAGAAAATACAATACAAAACACAAGAATTCGATGATCAATAAAATGAGAATTTAATATCACCACCAAAAAAGAGGGGTAAGGCAACCAGCTGAAAAACCACAGAAAAGGCCTAAAAGTCACTTATATACTCAGCAAAGTGAAAAATATTAATAAACATCAAGAAAACATTTGGGATGCAGAAAGCTACTTCAATGGTCTAAAAATCCTGTTTCAATTCACCCTGGTTACTATGAATGACAAAGGTAAAAAGTTAAGTCCCTCTCCATGTATAGGTAGACTTGTCCATATGCAGTTTCTTGTTTACAAAAAGTTTTGCTCTAAGAATTTGCTAGTTAAAAACAATTTTCATTTTAAAGAAAATAAAACCAGCCAGGTGATGGTGGCACACACCTTTAATCCCAGCATTCAGGAGGCAGAGGCTGATGGATCTCTGTGAGTTCTAGACCAGCCTGGTCTACAAGAGCTAGTTCCAGGACAGCTTCCAAAGCCACAGAGAAACCCTGCTAGAAAAGAAAAAAAAAAAAAAAAAAAAATCACAAAAAAAAAGAGAGGAAGGAAGGAAGGAAGGAAGGAAGGAAGGAAGGAAGGAAGGAAGGAAGGAAGAAAGAAAGAAAGAAAGAAAGAAAGAAAGAAAGAAAGAAAGAAAGAAAGAACAATCCTGGTATGAAAGTACACATCTTTAACCCCAGAACTTGGGAGACAGAGGCAGCAGGCTGATCTCTGGTCTCCACAGTGAGTTTCTAGGATAGCCAGAGCTATGTAGAGAAACACTGTCTCAGAAGAAAGACAAAGGGAGCTCTAAATAGTTCTTTAGTTGACACTGATGGCTCAGTTTTAAATTGTACATGGAAACTAGTCATCTACATCAGAATATTTTATATAAACACTGCTTTTTCTGACAACCTCACTTTCAGAACTTCTAGGCACATCCACACACACACACACACACACACACACACACACACACACACACACACACACACACGATGCTAATGCTTTTCATCTACAATAACAAAAATCTGGTAAATTACTTAACATCACTGAGCAAGACAGGAGCTGCACCTTACAAGTGGAATACTACCCAACCAATGGAAAGGCTATCAGTGTAGTTATGAGTGAAAAAAAATCAAAGTATACATACACACAAATCCTGACAGCTCACTGGTATTACAGTTCACATTCATGAATATGCTCTCCAAAGACAGAAACAAAGATTTGGAGGAATGTCCTGCTTTTTTCCCTTTATACCTTTATAAAAGGTCCACTGCATCTAATTATTTAATCTTAGCTACTACACATATTACACCAAAACACACTTCTACATACAAAGCACCTGAACAGTATCAGTACTCTTCTGTAATTAAAAGTTCTAACCAGAAATACTAAAAAACTGTCAGAATAAAAATGTCCTTATCTTCAGATTCTTCCAGGGCTGAGATGCTCAGACAGTAAAAGCACTTGCCACCAAGACTGAAACCCAGTTGACCCCTGAGGCCCGTATGACTACCATGATTTCTTCTAAAGGCCACACACAAGCAGTGGCATGGACCCACACACTCAAAGACAAGACAGTAGGGTCTGGTGACAGCTGGGTTCTCAGAATGAAAAAGTCTATGCTGTCAAATACACTAACCAAGAGGATAGAGGGGAGAGGGGGGAGGGAAAAGGGACAAGGGATTCCTGGCTGTCAAACGTGCTTTAAACTAAGAGACTAAGTGACAGGGTGGGAGAAGGGATATCAAGAACAAATGTTGTATAAACTCATTAAGAAAAGATACTCAAAAAACCCTCAGGAAACAGTGTAAAAACAGTCCTCCAGAATCTCTAGCAAGTAAGAAGTTACTGTACAAACTAACTCTTGTACACTGAAAAATATGTAATATTCAGAGGAAATATGAAGCCACCATGATACACCCAAAAGTTCATTTTACCAAAGTTATGTTTTGCAAGAAAAAGGAATCACCATATACACTTTTAACACGGAAGCCCTAATCCTAATAAAAAACTTTTTGAATGGGGAACATACACACAAAACAGTGAATGAACTGCTTCCTAGTGTGTATTCCAAATGTGACCTCTAACAGTGGAATTAGTTGCATCTTAGCCAAATGTGACATTCATTTTAGCTTCACAGCAGTTCAGAACCAAATGTTGTTCCCACCTTTACCAACCCAAAATAAATGTCATTATGACAGGTGGTCACTTCTAACTATATTCCTAGTTTCATGCTGAGAAAAGTGGAGTTCTAGACGCCACTATAAAGCATGGAAAAGCTCACTGTAACTCTGCTTTCACTTGGGGAATATACCGTGTTTCTTTCTACGTCTACATACTATGACGGAGCTCATATACTAACATTTGGGATTTCTGCTGTGCTACCACAGTGCCTAGCTTTACAAAAAAAATTTTTTTAAATCTGCACAATCAAAATGTGACACTCTGCATAAAGTGCTAAATATTTCAAAACACACCGTATCCTGACCTATAAGTCACACTGATGGAAATCAAACTCAAAGGACCGACCATGAATAAAAACTCAGAGGCCACAGAGAAGTCGGTGTCACGGGGCGAAAGCAAACGATAAAGCCGGGTGTTCGGGCGTCTGTGAATTTTGCTTTGTTTTGTTTTAATTAACCAAACAGTTCTCCGTACTGCCAAGTGAAAGCACACTGCGACAGCCTAAAGTGGGGAGCAGGAATATACAAACCAAAGTGCATTTTCAGTGTGAGGTGGGAAAGAAATAACCGGGAAATGGTTAACTTTAATAAAACCGCTTTAGATGCTAAATTCCTCTTCCCTCTGCGAAAAGTCCAAGGAAAAGGAACCAAACCGCCGGATCCATAATCAGTGTACGCCGTTTCTCAACGTGCACGTGGGTTGTTGGCTCACACACGCCTAACAACACTCTTGGAAAAGTGAGTCCCGAGTGGGGAGGAGGGTGATGGGGGACAGAAAGTAACTTATGCGGCGGAGGGTGGGGGGGTGAGTGCGTGGAGGAGGAGGAGGAGGAGGAGGAGGAGGAGGAGGAGGAGGAGGAGGAGGAGGAGGAGGAGGAGGAGGAGGAGGAAGAGGAATAATAAATACATCCGTGCACGATCCTGCCCCGGTGATGCTCGGGCAAGGCCGACTTGTAAGCAAAGCAGGAAATAAAAGGGAGATGGCGGGAGGGCAGGCGGCGGCGAGGGCGGAAGTTGGCAACGGCCTCCTATGAAGCGCCTCGATGGAAGGAGGCCCGTCGTCTCCCGCCAAGCAGCGTGCCCCGCGGCCGGGTCGCCTCCCTCCACCGCCCGGTGCCCGATGCCCTTGGCCTCTGCGTTGCGGCCGCTTTGCCGGGATGCGGGCCTCACGCGAGCGCCGGGGCCGCGCGGCCTCGTGGCCGCCCCGCCAAACCACAGCGCAGCGCGGCGCAGGCCTCGCTCTCGCCCCCGCCGCACACGCTCGGCCCGGCCGCCCGGCGCTACACAAAGACTCGGCTGCCGGGCCCGCCGCCCGCCGCGCCAACAAAGCGTGGGCCGCGACCGCGCGCCCCGGCCCGCCTTACCCATCGGTCCCCGCACGCTTCTTGCCGGAGGGGTAATCCTCGCCCAGGTCCAACCGATGCCGCTTGGACATCCTGGAACTCCGCGAGCGGACGCTTGGAAGGAAGGACGGACGGACGGAAGGGAGGAGACAGACTCCAGCAGCCCGACCCACACGGACAAGGCCCGCTGCTCACGACGCGCGGGGACCCCCACCCCTCCCGCCACCACAGCCCGCTCCGTGCGGCCCGAACCAGGAGCTAAAATGGCGGCCGCGACGAGGGCTGGGCCTGCGCGCGCGCCCCCGCGGCCCCAGCGCCCCCGCCCGCCCGCGGGCGCGCCGGCGTGCTGTGCGCGCGCGCGCCCGTCCCCGCCGCCCGGCGATTGGCTGGAAGGTTCCGCGCCACGCCCCGACGCACCACGCCATTGCACGCGACTCCACGACGCGCTACACCCCCCGCCCCTGGCGATTGGCTGGAAGGTGCTGCGTCACGCCCCCAGCACGAAGCCACGCCCTGTCTCTCCGAGTGGTCCGCCCTGCTGAGCCGCTGAAGCCGCGGCTGGGAGGGGCAGTCGGGCGCCCCCCACCCCCTACCCCGAGCCGTGTGCGCCCCGGAAGTTGGGAAACCCGAGTCCGGCTTAGGAAGACCTGTCCGTCTGTGCCTTTACTCTTGCTTTGAGGGCTTGTAGCTCAGCGAGCTTAGTTAGGAAAACAATGACGATCACCACGCGGGCGATGAGTGGCAACTAGTAGACTACTGGTCTGCAACTCCGGAACCGGAGTTTGCCCTATGCCCAACAGGGTGAGGAAAATCCTTAATTTACCGCTCGCTGCTCGTCTTGCCCATTTGCCCCCAGAACAGATAAACATCTGTTTATTCAAACTGTAGGCGTTTTGGATGGAGTGCAGAAAATTGGTGGTGGTCTTGCTGTGCACCTTATTTTACCCCCAATCCTCGCTGTCCTACTTGCGGCAATCTTGGCTCTACCCGTCTTCCTTTGGTTTGGTTGGGCTTGGCTTGGGTTTCTCTTTGTAGCCCAGGCTGCCCTGAAACTCAGCAGGAGGCTAGTCTCAGCCAGTAAGACTCTACCTCTACGGTAGCCGGGCGGTGGTGGTGCACGCCTTTAATTAATCCCAGCATTCGGGAGGCAAGCAGATCTCTGTGAGTTCGAGGCCAGCCTGGGCTACAGACCGAATTCCAGGACCGCTAAGGCTACACAGAAAAACAAACAAACTCTACAAAAACAAAAAAAGAGACTCTACTGTAATGGCAAGTTGGTGAGGCAAGGTAACCCTTAAGAGTTTTGTGGATCTTTTGTCAGATAATGCAGGATGCTGAAGTATGAGGCCAGGTAAGATTTGTTGAGGATTGAAAACTATAAGATACACTCAACTCAGCAGAACACTGCTGAGACGACGCTGTCCTTCGGTTTCATCCCCCTTGGCTGTGGTTCCACCCGAGGGTGATGAAACCAAACTTCTCTGCTGCTCGTTCTTGGTCTGAGTACCCAAGAGAGCATGGGATCCTTCCCCCACTATTTTTAAGATGTCACAGATATCAAAGAAAACCACACCCATAAGGCCAAAACAAACAAAGGAACCAAAAATCCATGGTTCATCGAATGGGAGAAAGGTCTAAAGACCAGCCCAAACTCAGGCTGTGACTTCAAGTCAGGGCTCCTCTTGGCTCTAGTTCCTTGCAAATTAGAACTACAACATAATAATCTCAGATGGCAACTTCTATTTTTGTAACAAATAATCAACACAAAGAAAATGAGTCTCTTTGTTTTTGTTTTTCTAGACAGGGTGTCTCTGTGTTCTCTCTGGGGCCCAAATGCATCTCTAAAGTTTTAGGACTTCTGTTTGAGATGCTTTCCTTCCTGTCCTTTCTGCTATCTAACAGCTATAAATAGTTACAATATGTAGTGGGTGCTGTGTCTTGCCACCAAAACCCCCAGGGCTTGCAGAGTGAGACATTCCTCAGCAATCCTAGTGTTGCCTGCAGACAACCCTTCAACCTCCAGCTCTCTCAGGAACTTGCTTGGCTAAGGAGAGCTGCAGTGATCAAGGGTAGTCAGAGTATACTCAAGCAGAAGAAGGACTAAAGCTGCCTCTCCAACCCAGGAGAGCTGCAAGCTACAAAGCATCTGAACTCCTTGAGGGACCCACTGAGTTCTTTGTTCTGATGGCGTTATTGACTATGCAATATCCCTCACTGACTCGTGCTTTCAATGTTTGGTTCCCAGATGGTATCGCAAATTCGGAAGGTCTGTGATAGAACACAGAGACCAAGACAACTTACAGAAAAAAAGGGTTTATTTTGACTCACAGCTCCAGAGGGCAAGTCCATAACAGCAGGGTGAGCATGACAGCAAACAGCCAGCATGGGGGCATGAGCAGAAAACTGAAAGTTCACATCTTGAGTTGCAAGCACAGAGCAGAGAGGGCCAACTGGAGGCAGGGGACACTTTTCAATCTCAAAACGGCACCTCGAGACCTCCCCAAACAGCTCTACCAACTGGGGACTAAGTATTTAAATGTCCAAGACTATGAATGACATTTCACACTCAGACCAGCACACTCTCTCCTTCCTGACATAGGGTGAGCTACTCCACCATGCTCCGTCCCTGCCACAATGGAGTGAACACTCTGAAAACAAGAATCCAAAGAAACTTTCCTTCTTGAAGCTGCCCGTGCTGGGTAATTCAACCGCAGCAATGGAGAAGCATCCAATGCAGACTGCAATCTCTGGACCACAGTGCAATGTGGTCATCAGCTATATGATGTTACCTCAGACCCCAAAAGTTGAGACCAAAACCCCTAGTAAAACTGAAGATCAGGGCTGGAAATATGATGGCACAGTGGTTCAAAGCACCTGTTGGTCTTGCGGGGGAGCTGAGTTCTGGTCCTAGCGTCTACATGGCAGATCACAACAATCTGAAACTCCAGTTCCTAGGGATCCAACACCCTCCTCTGATCCCCCACAGGCTCTAGGCACATATAAGGCCCACAGACTGTAAACACACACACACACACACACACACACACACACACACACAACACAAAGTAAAATACACAAACCTAACAAGCAAGCAAAAAACACGGAAGATGTCCTCTCCTTAGGTGCCATCCATAAACTCACTCGGCTGTCCTTAGACTGCCTGGGCCTCTGTCCAACCAGCTACAAGTTCCAGTTTAACAATTTGTTAGAAAGACTTGCAGAACTCAAGGATGCAATATACTCATGGTTGTGGCTTCATCATAAGGGATATGCTCAGAAGCCCTGGCCCTCTCCTCATAGGTTCAGGACGGACATACGCCCCTGCTGTACACCACCATCTCCATAATCCAGGAAGCTTTGTTGAGTGTCAGTATATGAATGTTTTTCTTGCGATACTGGAGCTTTGCTCACACTAAATAAGTACTACAAGGCCATTGGCTTGTGTGTGTGTGTATGTGTGTGTGTGTGTATTGAGATGGGGTCTCTCTACACAGCCCTGCCTGTTCTGGACCTCACTGTGTAGACCAGACTAGCTTTGAACTCAAGTGATTCCCCTGCCTCTGCCCCTGCCCTCGCCCCCACGCCCACCCCCACCCTTTAGTGCTGGAATTAAAGGCAGACACCACCATGCTCAGCAGCTTTCATTCCTTCCTTTGATAGTCCTGAGTGTGCACTTTTATTTATAGACTTCGTGATTATTCTTTGGTTTGGAGTGCACATTTCATGGAACCCAACCTCAAGTATTTGAGCCCAGGAACGATCCAAGAAAGCACAGTATTGTGATTGGGTTTAGAGTCTGTAATCTACTACTGTCATCAGTGGCAAACAATAAAATATATCGACCACAAGGAATAAGATAAACCACTGAGTCTTTCACCTGCACTACATTGAAGAATAGAACATAGGAAATATCTCTCTGGAAAGATCCTACGGTGTCCAGCAAAAGAAAATTCACACTCTTCAAATATGGGAGAAACACTGATGACAAGAATTTAGGGAGAACAATTACTTTAAATTTTATATATTATGTTTTAATTTAATTTTAATTTTGAGATAAGGACCAATGGAGTTTAGGCTTGCCCCCAACCTACTCACCAAGGAAGACCTTGAAAGCTTGGATTTTCTGGCCCCGTATGTGGACTACTGAGATTACAGGCATATGCCAGGATGCCTTGTCAATATATAATATGCCCAAGGCACTGGGTGCCATCCACAGTATATAATAAATAAGTAAGTAAATAAATAAAATAACAGAACAAAAATCCCTTCAGTTTCATTTGGAGCAAGTGCAAAGACCAGAGGATCTTTTCTGAGGAGCTGAGGGAAGGCAGAGAAAGCTGGGGACGAGGTGCCAGGGCTTAAGCATGATAGGAGAAGGCCAATAGAGAGCCTCCAAAGGAGACGAAACCCTCCCCTTAAGCCATGATATTAAAGCCGAGGGAAAACCTAAAGCTCTAGCTTCACTTGCCTTTAGTTGCTTGTAGTTGACTTTACAGGTCAAATCGTGTTGGCCATACTACTGGGCTCCACTTAGTATGGCTGTAGGTAACACCTTTGAAAAGTGTTCTGCTGACAGTTGCCTAGTTTTACCTTTAACATCTTGGTTCCAAGTACTGACTCTTGGAGCTTGCACAGCTGTCCAGGGCAGGAGCTCTTTGATGTCTGGAGGCCAAGATCATACCCTCAGACAATGCTAACACCACATTTGGGGAATGAGTATCCACACGTGAGCCATGAGACTACACGGACAGACACTGACTCCTTATCCAACAACACTCCCCTGTGCTTATGTCACCTGCTTCCTTACCTGCTAAGTAGCCCTAAACTGTATCCTTAAGGAGATAAGTCTGAGCCTTGCACCTCCGTTCTCCTCATGCATGAGCACTTAGGAGGCCATGAACTCAATCATGAGTTCAGAGCCAGCCTGGGCTATGTAGTGAAACCCTCTACGTGGAAAAAAAAAAAAAGCACTGGAAAAAAATTTAAATAAAAATGAAAACGGCACTGGAGTTTACATGAAATGTTCATACACCTAAAATAAGAATAAATAGTTGGGCAGTGGTGGTGCATATCTCTGAGTTTGAGGCCAACCCGCTCTACAGAGTAAGTTCCAGGACAGCCAGGGCTATTCAGAGATACCGTGTATTGAAAGGCCAAAAATAAATAAATAAATTATAAAAACAAACAAATGACACCTCCTCCGCCCCAAAGCCCCACATCCGCCCCTCCCCACCCCACTCCCACACACACCCAGAGTGCTCTTAATGCTAGGTACCCAGAGTCTCCATTACAAGAGAAAACTATGGATGGACTGCTGGGAATAATTTCTTATTCCCAGACCGTTGTATTCTACCGTTGTTAGGAAAATAGCACATTGGAGGTCATTCATTCAAAAGGCACATGGTGCCCTGAAGGGTAGCATGCCATCTTTGTAATGCTTCCCTGCAGCTGGTACCTCTACTGTGGCCTCTTGATACTGCGGTATGTTATATGAACAGCAGCCCTTAGGTTGCTTCCTGACACGATAGCACAAGGAACCTCACAGTAGTGATGGGGGCTGGGCTGATGGGAATTGGATTGCACATGGCTTTTAAGTGTCTTCTATGGATGCTTTCTAATAGGTCTGAACATGCGAAACAAAGATCTTACACTGCACACTTCCACATGTTACTTTATGAACTTGTTGTGGACCTGTGGATGTCATCCTGGTAGTATCCAACCACAATGGAAAGCAAATTTTTGCTTTCCAAAGTTCCCACTTCTCTGTTTCTATTCGGGTACCACATTGCTCCAAAAGCTACATTTTCAAGGTACATAATTCTCTTTTTGCTGGTCCGGCTTTGATCCAGTATGTACATTATGACTCTCCCATTGGAGTTTGCCAAAAAAATCTACACATTTTTTCCCCCATGCAAGACACCGCTGTTTGCCTTGAAGCCTTGGGTGCCCTCCCTGTGTGTGTGTGTGTGTGTGTGTGTGTGTGTGTGTGTGTGTGTGTGTGTGTGTGTAAGACAGAGAGAGAGACAGAGAGAGACAAGACAGAGAGAGACAGAGAGAAACAGAGAGACAGAGAGCTAGAATACTATTCTAGGAATATATCTCTGGGGCCTGAAGACAGTTCTCTTGACAATCACTGCATTCCTGTAAAAAAGAGCTCCAAGACAGGTAGGTGACTTCTCTACTTTGCAGATAACCCAGTCTGCCCCAGGTCACCAGAGTCTAACAAATTATCTATACATTTTGCACATACATCTTCCTCTTGAGGAGGTCCCAGGAAGAACCATCATTCAGCATCCCAGGACGAGCATTGGTTCATATTTTCTCCTTGAGTGGGATTGATGAGGCAATGTATGGTGTTGCCTATTGGTTCTTGTTGCTGTGAGTCAGCATGTCCACAGATGGCCGTCATTGTCTTTCTCTCCTCTTCTTCCCAGGATTTGCTTGGAAAGCACAGTGTTTGCCCTCTGCATGCCTGGCAATTCTACTTAATAGTTTTATAGACTTCAGTACATATGTGTACAACTTTTTATCAGTTATATACATATACAGTGTATAATCACTAGCAAAATAAAGCCAATTAGTGTATGAATCAGCTCACATAGTTCTTTTATTTTCCTTTTTAAAAAGTTGATTTTGTTGTTGCTTTGTTTTGTTTTCTCTTTTTATTTAAATTAGAAACAAGCTTGTTTTACATGTCAATCTCAGTTCCTTCTCCCTCATCTCCTTCCCTGCCCCCCACCAACCCCCTATTTTATCCCCTTTCTGCTCCCCAGGGAGGGTGAGGTCTTCCATGGGGGATCTTCAAAGTCTGTCACATCATTTGGAGCAGGGCCTAGGCCCTCCCCCATGCCTCTAGACTGAGAGAGCATCCTTCTATGTGAAATGGGCTCCCAAAGTCCATTCGTATACTAGGGATAAATACTGATCCTCCAAGGGCAGTCCCCAGGACTCAGGGGGCTCCAAGCAGGGCATCAGAAGGCGAGCCTTGTTTTGTTTTTTAACATTTATTTATTGTGTGTGATGGGCACATGCTTCGTGGAACATGGGTAGAGGTCAGAGGCCAGCTTTCGAGACTCAGTTCTCTGTTTTCATTTTGTAGATTCAGGGACTGAATGCAAGACCTCAGGCTGGGCAGCCATTCAATACCTTTATCAACTGAACCATCTTGGGGTCACAGTCTGTCCCCCAAGACGTCAAGTTCTGCCATCTACGCAAGCCAGTAAAAGAGCAAAATTAACAGTAAAAAGCAGAAAGATGAGATTTATTCAATGTGGCCTCCCTCCGGAGAGGGACAAAGAGATCCACTAATAACCCACCCACTCCCACCACTCCATCTTTGGGTTCCCGAATTGAAATTAAAGTTTAAATAGAGGTTCAGAAGTACACACAGCAAAGTAATCCACTCATGGGGTGTTCTCACCCACCTCTGACACTTTACTGAAATGGCCTTTTTCTGGAATCAAGTTACCAACCCTGAAACCCTTTTCATCTCCCAGCATGAGATTCCCCAGGATGTTCTTATTTCTTTGGAAAGGGAGAGACAAGTGTCTTTTCAGAATATCTCAGTTTCTGTCAGGTCTGTTACAAGTTTCTCAAATTTTGTGGTGGGGAGGATTGAACCCAGAACCCCTATGGTGCTAGGCAAGCTCTCTGTCATTTATGCTACATCCCTTGACCTCACATAGTTTTGACATCTTTTGTTTTTTTTTTTTTTTTGGGAGGGGTTGTTTGTTTCAAGACAGAGTTTCTCTGTGTAGCCCTGGCTGTCCCAGGACTCACTCTGTAACCAGGCTGGCCTTGAACTCACAAAGATCCACCTGCCTCTCCCTCCTGAGTGCTGGCATTAGAGGTGTGGGCCACCACTGCCCAGGATTTTTGGTTTGGTTTTGGTTTTGGTGTCAAGGGAGCTTAAGAATATTAAATATTTACTGTCCTAGAGAAGAAAACAATAGCTTTTTGCTTTGTTTTACTGTGTGTTTGGGGGTTTCTGAGACAACATCTCAAAATATACCTCAGCCTGGCACAGAACTTGTGGTCCTCCTGCAACAGCTTCTCATGCACTAGGATTGCAGGCATGCAGCACCTTGTCCAGTATATTAGAGGATTTAATTTGCCAACATACTTTGTAAGTGGATTTTATCCTTTCATATACTCTCACGTTGCTAATTACCATCTTTTCATCTCGACCTGAAGATTCCTCGCAGTTCTTGTAGAACAGGTTTGGTGTTAAGGCACTCCCTCGGTTTTTATTTGAGAACATCTTATCTATCTGTCCTGGAACTCAGGACTTGTTGAGCTAAGTAATCTTCCCTGGCAGTTTCTTTTAGCACTTTGAACATGCCTGACTTACAAGCATTCTGCCCAGAAACCCGCAGCCAATTTAAGGGGAGAGAGTGTGTTGCACTCGTGTGTGTGACTAGTCTGTTCTCCTGTGTTGCTTTCAAAATCTGTCTTCAATTTTTGTGTGCTTGTTTTTTGGTTAGTTGATTTTTTTTTTTTTTTTTTTTTTTTTTGAGGCAGGGTTTCTCTGTGTAGTCCTGCCTGTCCCAGAACTTGTTCTGTAGTCCAGGCTGGCCTTAAACTCAGACATCTGCATGCCTCTGCCTCGACAGCGCTAGGATTGAAGGCATGCCTGGAACTCAGAGATCTGTCTGCCTCTGTCTCTGAGTGACAGGATTAAAGGCATGCACCACCACCGCCAAGCAATTACGTGTGTGTGTGTGTGTGTGTGTGTGTGTGTGTGTGTGTGTGTGTGTGTGTGTGTATGTGTGTATGTGTGTGTATGTGTATATGTATATACACGTATATGTTTATGTATGTATATGCAGGAATGCCTCACCTGTGTACATGTATGCACACTGCACGCATGCCTATTGGATCCCCTGGGACCAGAGTTATCTGTGGTGCCATGTGGGTGCTCGAAACTGAACTCAGGTCCTCTGCAAGAGCAACAAGTGCTCTCAAACACAAGCCACCTCTCCATTCTCAACTCTCGTCACTTTGATTATAAGGTGTTTTTATGTTAAATATATTTGGGGCATATTTGAACTTCATTTATAAGAAAAACACTGCTCATATTTTGGAAGGTTTTAGTTATTTTTTTTTCTTTTTTATATTTTATTATTTTAGGCAAGAGTACTTTGCCTGCATGTATGGATGGATGTGTGCGCATCACATGCATGCCTGGTGCTCAAAGAGGCTGGAAGAGAGCATCAGATTCCCTCCTTGTGTTATGCCCAAGTCATGAGTTCCCTGCCCCCCCATTGCTCCCCAGACCACCAAGAGTCCCAGTTTTTTTTTTTTTACTTTTTAAAATTAATTAATTTATTTTTTACATTCCAATCCCAGTTCGCCTTCCCTCCTCTCCTGCTTCCTCCCCCCACCTCCCATCTGCCTCCCCTAGGAAGTCTGCTAAGTCTGTCCCATCATCTTCTTGAGGTGGGACCTAGGGCGTGGCAATTCTTATGCAAAAACAAAGAGCCTTTATTGCAAGTTCGAGCTTGGGCTCTCAGTTTGCTCCCACACAGAGGCTTGAACAGGGTGAGCACTGAGCTCGGCTGTGGCAGGGTTTTAAGGAGTAAAGGATGGGATGCGGGGATGGGGGAGTGGGAGGGGGAATTAGGGGGACTGAGGGGTGGAATTCCAGATTCAGATGGGGGTTGAACTCCTGATTGGGCATCAAGAGTCTTGTCAGGCAGGGATTGCTGCTGATGTTGTTGCAAGGAAATTGGCAACCTATGCACAAGTTATGTCAGCTATCTTTAATGTTCCGGAACATCTGGTACTTGTCTGTGTCGATTCTGATTGATCCCTGGATGAGGCCTAGTTCCTGTACTGCTAGCATGTAGCCTGTCATGGCTATACTGATGTTTGAGTCAGGCCTCCTCCACTTGAAATGGAGTCGCAGACTTTGTGAATGGCCATGTGGATGCTGGAAATGAACCAGGGTTCTCAGAAAGAGCAACAAATACTCTTTTTTCTTTCTTTCTTTCTTTTTTAATTATTTTTTCTTATTTTACATATCGATCCCAGTTCTCTCTCCCTCCCTCCCATGCCCCCAGACCCCCCTCCCATCCCACCTGCTCCCCCACTCCAAGGGAGGGTGATGCCTTCCAGGAGGGATCAACAAAATCTGTCAAGTCATTTGGAGTAGGGACTCGGCCCTCGCTCCTGTCTCTAGGTTATCCCATGGAGTATCCCTCCATGGGGAAGGCGCTCCCAAAGTCCTTTCATGCACCAGGGATACATCCTGGTTCCACTGGCAGAGGTCTCTTAGACTGTCCAGGCCTTCTAACTGAGATCCATGTTCAGTGGGTCTGAGTCTATCCAATGCTGGATTCCCAGCTATCAGTCTGGGTCCATGAGCTCCCCTTTGTTCAGGTCAGCTGTCTCTGTGGGTTTCTATAGCCTGGGCTTGCCCCCATTTTCTTATCACTGCTCTGTCTCTGCAACTGGATTCCAGGAGTTCGGGCACAGTGAGCAACGAATACTCTTAAGCAAGGTTATTACTTCCTTAAATAAGCCCTGCCTCCCGCACTTTTCTTTCGAGGCTCCTTATAACCTGTATCAGTTTCACGATGGTGTCCCACAAGCCACCCCAGAACAGTCTGTTATTCTTTGTTTCACTTATTTATAGGTCTTTCTTCTAAACTGGAGACTTTGAAATAAACCGACTCCCACCCAGACCACAGGTTTCTTTTTGTTGTTGTTCTTAATCGGGTCTTCTGTTGACATCACTCACTGCATTTTCCTTTCACTCCCGCGCACTTTGGCTCCAGAATTTCCATTCAGTTGGTTCAGACCCCAACCTCCAGGCTGCCTGTTTAGGTCGCACGTTGTTTCCTCATTTGCTTGAGCCACAGATGTATCTACCTTCTAGCCTTGCTTTTCTGGTGCTGCAGGACTGACCCCAGAATCTCTCGCAACCACTTGTTAACACCACCTAACTGTGGTCCAAGAACGAAGATTTAGGCAACCCCGAATTTCATGTTCCAGTGTGGAAACAGTTTCATGACGTTTGATAGCTTTACAGAGCAGAGACTGTCATAAACCAAGGCAATTTTAAACACACTGGCGTATACCATAGGCAGTTACAGCAAGATGTGGGGGGAGGTTTTCTATAAGCCCAAAATGCTCTCTGATGACATTTTCTGGTTTTGGTTTAGTGGAAGCCAGTGGTTTGCTATGTTAATGATTCTAGAAGAGTTTTGGTTTTATTTGTTTGGTTTTGTTTTTTGAGACCAGGTCTCTCTGTGTAGCTCTGGCTACCCTGGACCTCACTGTGCAGACCAGAGATCTGCTTGCCACTTCCTCCCACGTGCTGGAATTAAAGGCACCTGCCACAAGTTTGTTTGTTTGTTTTTCTGGCATCAGTGTTTTGTCTGCATGTGTGTCTATGTACCACATGTATGTCTGGTGCCTAAGGAAGCCAGGAGAGGGTGGGTTCCCTGAGACAGGGGTTATATATAGATGGTTGTGAGCTGCCCTGTGGGCTGTGGGAACTGATCTGGGATCCTTGGCAAGAGTAGTATGTACTTTCAACCACTGAACCATATCTCCAGATCATTCTGGCCCCATTCTTAATGTGTGCCGTGCAGGGAAATTCAGCACATTCACACACCTATTTCCAGAACCTTTCTCATCTTGTAAACCAAAGCTATACACATTAATCACCATGTTAACTAACATCAACCGATCTCAGCTCTTGGCAATAATCATTCTACTTCTGCCTCTAGAACTGACTCTTTCTTGGCATTTCTATTAGTTACAAGATGTTAGTTCAAGCACAGAGGTGGGCAAGGATTGGCCGCTCTTAGTGCCAGAACTGGCCCAAGATAAGATAGCTAGCCCCTGGACTTGCAACATTCTAACCTTTCCACAGAACTGCAGTTGTAATCAACCCACAAGTCTCAGCCAACATGGTTTCCTCCCAGAAATTCTCATTCATACACTAGACCACAGACCTACACCCCAGTCACCATTTTATGTTGTAGCTTACTGGACTCCCTTCAAGCATAATTATTTTGCATTCCTTATCAGGCAATCCATGGGTGTTCATTTCTCTGAATCAATTTCTAGAAAATCAGTTTTTTTTTTATATGTTTCCCATTGTAACTGAAAAAAAAGTTTCTTTAATCGTGTATTTCTTTAAAATGCTCCTCAGATATATGTATTGTTCTTTTTTTATTTGAAGAAGTGGTCAACCACTGTAGTGTTTTATGGAACTTGGAAGTAATGGCTTATGCCCCAAGATAGGCCACCTGTCCTCAATACGCCAATTAAAGCAAAACAAACAAACAAACAAACAAAAAACAAATTAAGCCAGACTTAATATAACTACATTGGAAAGAAGAACAAAGATATTCTGTCTCTCTCTGCAGCCCTGAAGTGAAATTGAATTTAATAGAAGGACAACAATGTGCTCATCCAAGAACTCTCATTAGAGGTGTGGCTCCACCCATCTTCGACCCTTCATTTTCCTCCTCTAAGATGGTCTGACGAGTTGCTGGAACTGTGTGAAAACTCCCTCTCTGGCTGTTGTCTTTCCTTTCTCCAAGCATGAGATTCCTGAAGAAACTGCCTTTTCTTTGGGGTCCATTGTTTGAATACCCTGATAGATTGAGAGACACGAGGGTCCCTTGATAATACCTTCATTCTGCTAGGCCTTTTACCCTCTGATTAACTTTAAAAAGAAAACCTTCACCATTCAAACTTGCCTAGAGATCCCGAGACTCTTTTTCTCCTCTTCTTTTCCTTTCTTCCATCCATCTTTTTTTCTCTCATTCCTCTCTCTCTCTCTCTCTCTCTCTCTCTCTCTCTCTCTCTCTCTCTCTCTCTCTCTCTCTCTCTCTTCCCCTTCCCTTTCTTCCTTTCTTTTTGAGACAGTCTCTCTTTACAATCCTGGCTGTCCTGTCAGTTGCTATGTAGACCAAGAGACCCTTAGATTCACAGAGATCCTCCTGTCTCTGCCTCCTGAGTGCTGGGATTAAAAGTGTGTATCACTATGCCTGCCTGTATCTTTTCTGTGGATACAATGGCTCTATAGATTGTGTTACCTCTCACAGGGATTGTGTACCGAAAATTTATTTCCTTCCTTGACCCTGCAAATTGAGGTCATGGGCTAAAAGCTTCCCTTTTGTTTGCCCTAAAGTAGTTTCCTGAAATCATCTACTTAGAGGCTTCTTAAAATGTTTCACTCTCAATTCCTTTTTTGTCCAAGAAATTTTTCATGCAACACTGGGTTGGGTATATGGGTGAATAAAATAGGCATACAAATCAAACATTTACTGATTATAAAGGGATATATCTTAAAGTAATTCCTTGGCATACATGTAATTTTACCATATATTAAAAATGAAAGCAAGTTTACATATAAGAAGGTAGACGTGCTTATTTATTTTTACATAGAGAATTAAACAGCCAAGTGTAGTGGTGCATGTCTTTAATCCCAGCAACTTGGAGGCAGAGGCAGGTAGCTCTCTGTGAGTTTGAGGCCAGCCTGATCTACAGAAGGAGTTCCAGGACAGTCAGAGCTACATAATGAGACCCTGTCTTGAGGAGGAAACAAACAGAAGAATTAAATATATCTGGTAGGCAAGGTATCCATTGTCACAATAGTTGCATGAATGTTAAAAGGGTAACCTACAACTTTCTGATTGGGTTTGAAGCCTGCTCCACAATAGGAAATTCATGCTTGTCAAGGTCTATTGCTTCAGGAGGTCATAGGACCTACAGGCAAAATCAAATACTGTGATTTTACTAAACAGACACGTTTTGTCACACTATCTTCTCAATATTTACATCTGTACCTGTAGATTTGTACTTTTAATCTTAGTCAGAGATATTTCTTTTTGCTGTGGCTGGTGATTAATGTAGACTCATAGCTGATAAAACTGCTGAAAATATGTGGACTGGTGAATGTTCAGTCCTAAAAAAGACGGCTTTATCAGCTAGCTATCCCTAAGGCTCAAGGGACATCTCAAAGACAGAGCAAAAAGAATGTAACAGTCTGAGCATAGAATGGAGTGCAGTGGAATCTGTCTTCTGGACATGGAATCCTGCTGTACTTATGAGTTATGGTTTCCTGCACAAGTTATGGTTTCCTATACTTGATCAAATTAACATTCCAGCATCAATGAGTAAGAAACTCACAAGGTCTTACCATTAGCTGGTACTTTGTGTATACTGGAGAGAGGAAAGTAATTTTTCTCCCAGAGTGTGACCATTAGGACACTGTCCATGCCTCAGGGGACGGTCCTATACTCATTTACACCCCACAAAGGCTGATGTGTTTGACCCACATTCTTCAGCAAGACTACCTTATAAAGGCTCCAAAACCTTCCGAAATAGCACCACCATCAAGGGACAAGTGTTCAAACACATGATCCTATTGCAGATATTTCACATCCAAACCACAACACACATCCATGTAATTAATATGCAAATTTGATTTAGCCTCTAATGAATGTTAACATTATTTTCATACCAAGAGTCTTAGTTAGAGGTATTATTGCTGTGATGAAACACCATGCCCAAAGCAACTAGAGGAAGAAAGGGTTTATTTGGCTTACTTCTATGTCACTGTTCATCATTACAGGTAGTCAGGACAGGAACTCAAACAGGGCAGGAACCTGGAGGCAGGAGCTGATGCAGAGGTCATGGAGGGGTGCTGCTTTCTGGATTGTCCTCCAAGGCTTATTAAGCCTGCCTTCTTATAGAACCTAGACCCAGTAGCAGGTGACCCCCACCCACATCAATCACTAGTTAAGAAAGTGCTCTACAGGCTTGCCTATAGCTCAATCATACTGAAGCATTTTCTCAACTGGGGTTCTAGCCTCTTAAATGACTCCACCCTGTGTCAAAATAACATAAAATTTAGCCAGCACACCAGGTCCATTAGCTGGTTCAGTAGGTAGAGCTACTTGTTGTCAAGCCCGATGACCTGAGTTTGGTCCTTAGGATCGACATAGTAGAAAGACAGAATCAAGTCCTGCAAGTTGCCCTTTGACCTCCACATATGCTGTGTGGCCTGTGTATGAAGACACACACACACACACACACACACACACCATAAATGTGTTAAAAATTGTCATCTCAGCATTGGTGGTGTATGCCTTTGATCCTAGCACCCTGGAGGCTGAAGCAGGTGGATCTCTGAGTTTGAGGCCAGCACAATCTACAGAGCAAATTCCAAGACAGCCAGGTCTACAGAGAGAAACCCTATTTCAAAAATAAATAAGTAAGTAAGTAAATAAATAAATAAATAAGTCTTAAAATATCTCCAAACCAAATAATTCTTTTAAAGTAAATTTCTTTATGACTTATTACAAGCAAAGATTTTCTTTGTGTATCTCTCTCTCTCTCTCTCTCTCTCTCTCTCTCTCTCACACACACACACACACACACACACACACACACACACACACTTATTTCTGAGGCAGGGGCTCAGTGGTAGAGTACTTACATACATAAGGGGGTTTGATCATCAGCACTGGAAAAAAAATTAAGTGAAAATGGGTTGCAAATGGCAAATATTTAAGAAATTCTGGCCTAAATTCAGCAGAAGTTCTGTTGAGATTACCAACAACTGCAAATCTTTGGCAATGGGAGAAAGCATGGGGGAATCCTGTAACTGAATCTGAACCATCACTCTAAACTCAAAACATGCAGAATTTTAAACAAACAGCATCTTCTACGCTGTCCCTCGATAAGATAAAGCTTTAAGGTAATAACTTAGCAAATACCAGCAAGTCCACAGACAGGGCTTGCAGACACAGTTAGTTCTCCCTGTGAGACAGCAGGACCCCTGGGTGCAGCCTTGAGGGGTCTAGGCAGGAAATGCCTCTGACCTGAGCATTTGATCTTTCTTTCTTTCTTTCTTCCTTCCTTTCTTCCTTCCTTTCTCTCCTCTTCCCCTTTGATATCCAAAGACTCAAGAGCCACTGAATAGTGAAACGAAATAACACTAACAATTATGCTATGTTGAAACCTTATCTATACCCTATGCTTGTATTTGGCAGTTTGGAAGGAAATAAAACAAAACTGTCCTTAGTGGCTTGAGGAAACCAACTCCTCTAAAACAGTCCTGTTTATGTCTACATCCCCAAGCACTAGGTGGCTGGGGAAGATGCTGGCTTTTGCAGAAGGGACTTGTACAGTTAACAATGATGAAGCTGATGGACTGCTTTCAGCATTGTGGAGGTCCTCATAGATCAATGGATGGAGTTCTGACTGCAGCAACAATTAGGCCTTTTGGGCTATCTTCTAGATGAATGTTTGCCAGAAATTTGACCTGCATTTGATCAAACCTATAGATCTAACCACTAAAGCATGGGGACAGAGGACTATATTAGATGACACTACAGAGGTTCAGGTACCCAAACTCATGGCTATGGAAATGCTCTTAGAAAACAATCTCTTCAGGAAAGGATGGGGGAAGGGGGAGGGTTCTGTGGATTACATAAACACTTAACCTCTGTCTGTCCACCCCAATGACAGCCTTAGCTACCTTAGTAAAATAAGCCATGAGAAAACTGGGGGATTAGAACAGTGACTAGACATAGCCTCATGTCAGGAGTCACTTAATTTTAAACATGTGACAAGGGGCTGGAGAGGTGGCTCAGTGGTTAAGAGAGCTTGCTGCTCTTGTAGAGGATCAGGGTTTAGTTCCCAGCACCTACGTGGTAGATCACAAGTGCCTTTACCTCAAATTCTGGGGATCCAATGCCATGGGCACTGCATGCATGCAGGGCCCATATATATCACACAGGTAAAATATTTATAACCACAAAATAAAAATGCATTGATTAAAAAAAAAGGTACTGAACTTTTCATGTCCTTTGATGCACAGAGACATTCTTCTTAAGTTACCAGAAGAATTGGAGTTGCCACCCTGGTGGTTCTCCCTTTTACAAGGGAGAGTAAGTTGGACAGGGTCATTTAAAATTCCACACACAAATATATGATGCCTGAATTGCAAAGAAAAGATATGTAGAAGATAAATAATGAGAGGCCTGTCTGCAACTGAAAGCTGCACTCATAAAAACCGAGGTAACACAATCAACATGGTATCGGCATCAGGGCAGACAAATCAGGGGAACCAAAGACTGAATCCAAAAATAGATCTCAGCATAGATCATAATTTAATATGTGACAAAGGCAGTATTTCAATTCTGTGGGGAAGGATGGTTTATTTAATACATAGTGCTGGTGTAACTGGTTATTCATCTAGAACAAAATGAACTTGGATCTCCATTTCACGAGTCTAAAAATGAATTAAAAACTTAAAGTGTAAGCAATAAGCCTTAGAAAAACATTTAGGTAGCTACATGGAATGTAGGGGACAAAGAGCACATTCTAGAAACCACAACCAGAAACTTAGGAAATGTGAAATGTATGATAACAAAATTTAAAATGTTTAAATGGCAAAAGATACCAAAACAAAATCATGTCAAAACTTGTTTAGGAAAGCATGTACAACAAAGATAACACGTAACAGGTAAATATTTTTCTCACACAGAGAATTCATAGAAACTGATAAGGAAAAGATAAAGCTTTCCATTTTTCAAAGGGGCAAAATGTACTGACAGGGAATTCACAGACTAACAAGTCCAAGTGACTAATAAGCGTGTTAAAGGTTTTTAAACTCACCAGCATCGTAGGTCTTGCAAATTAGGGTAATAATGAGATGTCTAGCCAGGTGTGGCGGCATAGGCCTGTAGTCTCACACTCAGAAAGCAAGAAGAACAAGGCCATTCTCAACAACTATATAGCGAGTTTGAGGTCCTCCTGGGCTACACGAGATCCTCCTTGCCTAAAAACACCAATTAAAAATATCCTCACCAATTATGCTGTATTGCTTTTCATCCACAAGGTTGAAAACATTCTAAAGACTACAACTATTGAAATCTCACTCATTGTTTTGAATCTGTGCACTGTTACTGCCTTTCAAGAGAAAATAGTCTATTAATGCCTATTAAAATAAAGAATCTGTATAACCTTTGACTTGGTGATTCAACCCCTGTGCATGTAGAAATAATTAACAACAAACCAATATGGAAGGCTGAAGCAAAATTATAGTGGCAAACAGTTCAAAGCCAAGTGAACACATCCATGAGGGAAGGGTTTAATACATCCCTTTTATGCTGAATTTCTAAACTGGCTGAATGGTAACAAAAATCTAGGCTTTGACTTTGAAGGTGACTTAGAACTTTTTGTGAACTAGAAACTCTCATGAGGGAGAAGGGCAATCTGCACTCTTATGGTGCCTGGAGACTGATGTGTGCTTTGTGTGTGTGTGTGTGTGTGTGTGTGTGTGTGTGTGTGTGTGTGTGTGTGTGTGTATGTGTGTGTGTGTGTGTGTGTTTGTACGCAGACTCCTATTGGTTTGTGATTACATGAGCTTAAGGACCATGTGAGGCATGGACTCACACTGGAGTTAATGGCATCTCTGCTGAGATCTGTCAGATGCTGAAATGAGGATGGTGGGGGGGAAAAATCATAGATGGAAAATTTGCTAAGAATTTCAGTTTAAAAAAAAACTAGCGTGATATGGATTAGTAGATCCATATCTTTTTTTATTTTGTTTGTTTTGTTTTTTGAGACAGGGTTTCTCTATATTGCTTTGGGGCCTATCCTGGCACTCGATCTGTAGACCAGGCTGGCCTCCAACCCAGAGATCTGCCTGCCTCTGCCTCCCCAGTGCTGGGATTAAATTCATGCGCCACCACCGTTCGGCTGGATCCATATCTTAATGTGTTTATTATTCACTTTTCTTGTTTCTGTGAGCAGAAGTACCTGATGAGAAGCAACTTAAGGAAGGGTTTGTTTAGACTCACACTTTGGGGGTAGGCGGCAGGACAGCCGTAAGGGCAGAAGTAGCTTTCAGCTGGGATGACAGGAGATCCAAGCTGCTAGTTCACATCTGGGTGGAGCACAAAGCATAGAGGAGACAGGAAGTGGGCTGGGCTGCACTCTTCAAGATCTCTCTGAGAGGTCCACTTCCTTCTCAAATGGTCCATCACTTCCACGAATAGTACCACTAGCCAGACACCAAACGCTCAAACACCTGTAACTATGGGAGAGACTTTGCATCCAGACCATAATAATATGTTTTTATTATTATTTAATATTTTCCCTATTTTACATATCAATCCCAGTTCCCTCTCCCTCCCATCCTTCCATGCCGCCCACCAATCCCCCATCCCATCACCCATCCACTCCCCAGGGAGGATGAGACCTTCCATGAGGGATCATCAAAGTCTGTCAAGTCATTTGGAGTAGGGCCTAGCCCCTGGCCCCCACCCCTGTGGCTAAGGGAGTATCCCTCCATGGAGAACCAACAGACTAGGGTCTGTCAGACTTGGGTCCATGAGGTCCCCCTTGTTCAGGTCAGCTGTTTCTGTGGGTTTTCCCATCATGGTCTTGACTCCTTTGCTCATCACTCCTCCTTCTCTGAAACTGAATTCCAGTTTGGTTCAGTGTTTAGCTGTGGGTGTCTGCTTCTGTTTCCATCAGCTACTGGATGAAGGCTCTAGGGTGACATATAAGTTAGTCATCAATCTCATTATAAGGGAAGGGCATTTAAGGTAGCCTCTCCACTATTCTTAGATCTTTAGTTGGGTTCATCCTTGTGGATCTCTGTGCAATACCCTAGTGCCAGATTTCTCTTTAAACCTGTAATGGCTCCCTCTATTGATGTGTCTCTTTTCTTGTTTTCCTCTATTCATCTCCCCATTCAATCTTCCTGATCCTTCATGCTCTCCTTCCCCTCTTTTTCATCCCTCCTCTTTCTCCTTCCTCCCTCTCTTCTCCCTCCATGTTCCTAATTTGTTCAGGGGCTCATGTCCCTTTCCCCTTCACCAGGGGACCATGTATGTCTCTCTTAGGGTCCTCCTTGTTTCCTAGCTTCTCTAGAAGTGTGGATTGTATTCTGGTAAACCTTTTCTCTATGTCTAATATTCATCATATATGAGTGAGTACAGAACATGTTTGTCTTTTTGTGACTGGGTTACATCTCTTAGGATGGTTTCTTCTAGTTCCATCCACTTGCCTGCAAATTTCAAGATTCCATTGTTTTTTCCACTGAGTGTATAAATGTACCACATTTTCTGTATCCATTCTTTGGTTGAGGGGCATTTAGGTTGCTTCCAGGTTCTGGCTATTACAAATAATGCTGCTATGAACATAGTTGAGCAGATGTCCTTGTTGTATGAACATGCATCCTTTGGGTATATGCCTAAGAGCAGAATTGCTCAATAATATATTTAAACATTGTGTGTGTGCATATACTTCATGTGCATGTACACAGTATAATATACATTATATCAAAAAAAACAAGGTGGCATTAATTATACCTAAGTATTTTGGGGGATGTGATTGATACACTATTAAAATTTAAAATATGTGATGGCTGTTTTCTGCCAAAGCAAAGCATATACAAGAAGGTCTACCGAGCTGACCTATATGCTTACACTGCTGAGCCATGCAAGACAAATGGCAGGTCGTTAATATGGTACCCCAAAGGGAGTGGAGACAGGCTCTTTTGAGATTTCTTCTGCCAATGGAATTAATTAAAAAATTCTTCACTTTAGCCTCAGGTAGATTCTTCAGACAAGGACAAAAGGCAGCTCCTTCCTTCACCAAAACATCACAAGAATGATTTCTAGGCAATATACTAAAATTCCTCTCTGAAACCTCTTGAGCCAGCTCCTGACATTTCAAATCATTATCAGTACCGTTGTCTTCCGTGCTCCTACTAGTATGTCCCCTTAAGCAATGCTTACAGCAGTCCACTGCTTTCCTAACCCAATGTACCAAAGTCCCTTTACTGCAAACAAACCATGTTCAGGCCTGTCAGAGCAATACCCCAGTCTCTGGTACCAACTTCTGTCCTAGTTAGGGTTTCTGTTGTTGTGAACAGACATCATGACCACAGCAACCTCTGTAAGGGAAACATTGAATTGGGGTGGCTTGCTTACGGTTTCAGAGGCTCACTCTGTCCGTTATTGTCATGAAAGAGAGCATGAAGGCATCTAGCCGGACATAGTACTGGAGCTGAGCGTGCTACACCTCGATCAGAAGGCATCCGGAAGTTGACTATCACACGGAGTGAAGCTGGAAAAAAGACCTCAAAACCCACACAACAGTGACAAATTTGCCCCAGCAATGCCATACCTTCTAATAGTGCCACTCCCTTTGGGGGCCAGGAATCCTGTTCCCCACCCATGTGGACTGCGTTCCCCTTTTCTCAGAATGCTCTTCCCCAAGAACAGTGCTCCAGGGAACTCTCTTCACTCCTCCCAGACCATTCCTGGATGCCCGACTTAGCACCCACCCGCCTACCCTGCCAAAAGCCTCTCTGACATTAGGTGTATGTGCACTTTTCATACCCCTCACCTTTTTCTGATAAAACAAAATGTTTCTTTATGTTTTGGTTTGTTTTTCTTAGTAAAGTCTAATGTAAAATAGGATGGTCTTAAACTGGCTAGAAGAGCAACTGTTCTGCCCCCCTCCCCAAGTGCTGGGATTACAGGCATGAGACATTGTTGTTGTTGTTTATCTCCTTATATATTAAAGCTCTGAGAGGCCTGGCATGATGTTTTAAGCCTTTAATCCCTGTACTTGGGAGCCAGAGGTAGGCAGACTCTGCTCTGTGAGTTCCAAGACTGCTTAGTCTACAGAGTAAGGTCCAGGACAGACGGAGCTACATAGTGAGACTCTGTCTCTTACACACACACACACACACACACACACACACACACACACACACACACACACAAACACACACACACACACACACACACACACACACACAGAGAGAGAGAGAGAGAGAGAGAGAGAGAGAGAGAGAGAGAGAGAGAGAGAGAGAGAGAGAGAACACATTGGTAGAGACAAGCATGTCATTCTAATTCAGATTCCAAAAACAGTGCCTGGAACATAAAAGGTACTTAAAAGTTGGGGAGATGGCCCAGTCATGCAAGCATGACGACCAGAGTTGTGTCCCTAGAACTCACACAACAAAACCTGTGCTTGGTGACACAGTTTTTGAAATCCCATTGCTGGGAAGACAGAGACAGATTCCTGGAGCTCACTGTCAAGCCAGCCTAGTGTACTTGTTAAGTTTTACATTAGTGAGAGACCTTATCACAAAACAAAACAAACAAACAAACAAACAAAACCAAGACAGACAGGCTGGAGAGCTGGCTCAATGGTTAGGAGCACTTGCTGCTCTTCCAGAGGAGCTGGCTTCAATTCTCAGGATCTGCTTGGTGGTTCGTGGTGGTTTATCTCCAGTTCTGGGGACACTGATGCCCCTCTCCAGGCCACTGCACACACTGGGCACTGCATGAAAACGCCCATATACATAAGACAAATAATAAATACGTTTTTAAAAAGAGAAGGGGCTGCAAGACCGTGGTGCTGCATGGTTCAAAGCACTGGCTGCTCTTCCAAAGGACCCTGGTTTAATTCCCAGAAGCACATGGCAGCTCACAACTGTCTGCAATTCCAGTTATAGGGGATCCTATGTCCACTTTTGTCCTCTTAGGGCACTGCGTGCACATGGTGCACAGACACACATAGACTAAACACCCACTCACACAAAAATTAAATAAGTAAACCAAAACTCCAAGATACTGTACTTAAGGAATGACTGCTAAGTTGTCATCCATCTTCCACATGTAACACACAACCCCCCCTGCCTCAGTAACAGTAAAAGAATGAGTTTGTGCATTGCATTAGCTCTACATGTGGAACTCTGAGCTAAACCATCCCTCTCGAATGTTTTAAGTTTTCATTGATTCATTGATTATTTCATTATTTTATGCACAACACACACACACACACACACACACACACACACACACACACACACGAGAGAGAGAGAGAGAGAGAGAGAGAGAGAGAGAGAGAGAGAGAGAGAGAGAGAGAGAGAGAGAGAGAGAGAGAGGTGGGGATATGGAAGTTAATTCTCACCTTCCACCATGTTTGCCCTGGGAATGAAATCGGATGTCACCGGGTACCCTTCCCTGCTCAGCCATCTCTCTGGCCCCATGCCTACGAGCTTTAAGTGAGGTTTGTTTTGTAAGATGCCTTTTGCTCTTGACTTTAAGTCCTTGTACTTTCTCTATCCTAAGAATTGTTCCATGTTTGCAGCTCTCTGTTGAAGCCATCTCTTGCTGTCCCTTCACTGTGACAGACAGATTCTCCCCAAAAGTAGCTCTCTGGTACTTTCCTGGGGTGTGGCAGTTACCAGCCTCTCTTGCCCATTACTCAGCCTTTGACCTTGGCCTCAGAAGGTCACGTGCTTGTTCCTGTGAGCCAGTTGTCCTAAAATCTGCACAGATCTGACGAATGGAGCCCCTGCGCTTTGGGCCTTTGTGACCACCCTTCCTTTTACAAAGGTAGTTTTTGTGCTGCCTGCCTGGGCTGCCAGCCATCCACTCTCTCTCCACACAGCTGCAGTCCATTAAATACACCCTTGCCCATATTAACCAAGACATTATGAAGTATGCTTCAGATTCAGAGAGGAAATGAATGGCACAAGTGTGAGATAATAAAAATGTGTTTCTGATGCCTGACACTGTGTTTCCTCAGTACCAATTGGCTCAATCGTGAAATCAAAGATAGCCACCCAATCCTGAGGGATCTCACTGAAGCTATCAGGCAGCTGAAAACCTTTTTAATCTCCTTTTACCATGGCTCTACTAGTCAAATTAAAGATGTTTCTAAATTCGAATGTGCACTTCATGCCTGTTTTCAAAATCACTAAAAGACCAGCTTTTGACCGTTGACGTCTATGCTGAATATGCTTTCAAAAGAAAAAAAGGAAAAAAAGTTGAGTGTATGTTAAATTATTTTTATCAAACTTAACCTTAGCATAGCATTTCCTTTCCACATAGTATTTCTCAGCCATAGAAAAACATGCTTAAAAAATTATCTCCTTTCAAAAAATGTGATTCTCAATGCTTCTGGTTGTTTGGTGTAACTCTGTGATGAAATGTATTAAATTTGAGGGACAAACTGGTCTCTGTTCACTCATTTGTCCAAAGCGCAATATGAATTAGTAAAGATTGCAAAGTCACACGAATCGGGATTATCTATTTACTTGGTTTTTATTTAATGTATATGGGTGTTCAGCCTGTGCCCCCGAGAGCAGAAGAGGACATCAGATCCCCCTGAAAATGGAGTTAAAGACTGAAGTGAGCCACCATGTGGGTGCTGGGAATCGAACCCAGATCCTGTGCAGAACAGCCAGTGCTCTTAGCCACGGAACCATCTCTAGCTCCTGGCTTTCTTCCTTCCTTTCTTCTCTCTTTGTGCTCTTAACAACTAAGCCATCTCTCTAGCCCTCTTCATGTTGTTTTTGCCACAATGAGCGCTCAAGTCAGACCTGCAAACTTTGGGCAATTCTCTTGCTTCTACTGGAGAAGAGCTATCTCTCTGTAAGAGTACTTAGATCACAGACACGTTGCTATCATGTTTGTTTCTGTGTGTGGGTTCTGGGAACTGAATTTAGGTTTATGGGCTTCCATCCATCACAATCCCAGAACTCTTTGTTGTTATTAATTATCTCACTGTCTCTTGTTCACTGCTGTGAGGGTGGGGCCATGGCACACATGTGGGAACCACAGGACAGCTCTGTCAGGTCAGCTCTCCCTGTGTGTGGTGTCTTAGACTGGACCTCAGCTCACCAGCGTTCACGGCTAGCGCCTCCTCTTGCCCATCTGTCGTGCCAGACACCCGAAATGGTAATTTTTAAGAAACTCACTTGCACGTTGACTATTGATGTCAAGCAATGCTGAGAAGAGATCCTGAGTTCTCCAGGGAGTGGGGATGTCACTTGAGATCAGAGGCCAGGACTGACCAGTTTCTCCAGATCTCCATGCTTGGCAATAGACCCATGGCCTGAGCTGAGTCCTGCCTTTCTCCATTACTTATTGCTGCAGGATACTCCAAAGAACTCCTTCTACCTCAGCTCTGAACTGTTCATAGAGCATTGGCACGTCTCATTAGGAATGGATGTGTGACACAGGGCCCAGCTTTGTCCGGAGTTTATCCCATTAGTCTAATACCACCACCATAAGTAAGTTCTTCCTTCTGCTCATTGAAACCTTTGTGAACATTTACTCTTCACATGTTTCCTCTTCACCCAAATGAGGGGATGGGGGCGATTACTGCTCCTATTATTTTCAGGGACAATGTACAAGTTCAGTTCCCTCTTTAATCCATTCTATTTTCACTTTTACTTGTGGAAAACAGAAACCTACTTTTCATTCCTTGTCATGTTTTGGATGCTGTTCAGAAATTCCACGTGACTGTTAAAATGTGGCCGAAATGAGAGTCTATTGACGAGATCTTTGCAGAGATGGTAGCTTTTGAAAGATTGAAACAATGGGAGAAATTAAACAGGAAGGGACAAATTTAACTGTAAAATTTTTGTGCTTCTGTGCTATAAAAATTAATAGTCCTAGCTAGAAAAGTATTTGTGTTATGTAGCACAGCTAAGGCATGTGTGTGTGTGTGTGTGTGTGTGTGTGTGTGTGTGTGTGTGTGTGTGTGTGTGTGGGTGTATTGCACCTGATATTAATGAATAGTTACATAATAAAGTATTTTAATTAAAACAATCTTTGTGGACACATCAATCTCCAGTAGGTCTTATTGGTAACACTTTCTTTCCCCCAAAATCTAGTCAAAAAATGGTCATGTTTGGGAAGCCCCCAGGTAAACCCTTACCAATGTAAGCCCTTCTCCAAACTCTGCGACCCTATCTATATTCATCACATGGTTCATTGCCTCGGACAGAAGTTGCTTGAGTTTGGAACTTGAGTTTCGGCTACATCCCCTCCCAGAAATAGTCACCCGAGAAGATGGCGTGCAAACACTATGCTTTAGCATCATTCTTTTCGCATTGTCTCGGTTCTAGGTGCTTCAATGCACACACCTTTAATCCCAGCCCTGGAGAGGCAGAGGCATCCAGATCTCTGTGAGTTAAAGGCCAGCTTGGCTACACAGTGAATTACAGGCCAACCAGCCTCAAAATAATAAATAAGAAAAAAATTTTAAATGCTCTTCCAGAGGACACAGTTTAGATTCCCAACATCTACACAACAACTTACAACTGTCTATAATTCCAGTTCTTGAGGATCAGATTCCCTGTTCTGGCCTCCATAAGCATCAGATACACACACACACACACACACACACACACACACACACACACACACTCACGGCACATGGGTGAAACACCCATACATATACTGATTATCTAATTTAACAAACTTAAATGGGAGAATATACCTGTTAAATACTTAGATATTGGACCACGTTTGGTGGTTAGCTCTCTGTGGTCTGATGTGGAGACAGAGTTCATTAAAGAGGATGCAAACCCTGAAATGAACAGAAACATGTACATGAGGGTGATTTAGGACGAGGTGGTGAGGAGATGGACCTTTTCACTCCTTCTCCTGCTTCCTCAATGGGCCATGCTGCAAACAAGGAAAAGCCACTTGACAAGGGCCTCTTGGATCACTCCTTTCAAGCAAAGGAGACCCAGTGGCTCCGACTCCCAAAGAGATGCCACAAAACTTCAACTGTCTGGAAGAAAGCAGATACATCTTAGGTTTGAACAGACAAGGCCATACTAAGCATGACACGGAGCGGAAACCCTACCAGTGATAAGGCTGATTATTTTAATATTTCCAGTAACTCTAGTAGACAAAAAAAAAAAAAAAAAAAAGCTAAACAGGAAACAAAGAACTTCTTGCTATTCTTCATACACAAAAGCCTAGTCCTTTAAATACACGAGGAGTTTGTAACAATCCACATAGAAGACCAAAGACCCAAAGAGAAATAGGCAATGAGTCTGAATGAGTAGGAGAGAGGTGAGTGGCTGTCTCAGGTAGGGTTTCTATTGCTGCGAGAAGACACCGTGACCACGACAACTCTTATAATAGGGGCAGGATTACAGTTTCAGAGGTTTAGTCCATGATCATAATGGTGGTGTACAGGCAGACACGGTGTAGGAAAAGGAACTGAGAGTTCCACATCTTGATCCTCAGGCAGCAGAAGCAACTGTGTGTCACACTGAACATAGCTTGAGCAAAGGAGACTTTAAAGCCACCCCCACAGTGACACACTTCCTCCAACAAGGCCACACCTACTCCAAAAAGGCCACACCTGCTCCAACAAGGCCACACCTCCTAATGGTGCTACTCCCTGTGGGGACTTCCTTCAAAGCCCTACTCAGTAATCATTGTGTCCCTGGCCATTTCTCCAACAGAAGCATCTTTTCAGAACTGTGACAGTGGGCTGGTTGAAGAGCACTAGTTGCTTTTCCAGAAGCAACTAGTTGGGTTGGGTTCTCAGCACTCAAATAGCAGCTCACAACAGTCTGTAGCACCAATTACAGAGGATCTAGTGCCCTCTTCTGGTCTCTATGGGTGTTGCATCCAAGTGGTTCCACCAAAATACAAGATTTAAATTAAATCTCCCCCCCCCAAAACACACCCCAAGAAAGGATTTCTCTGTAGCCCCTGGTTGTCTTGGAATATACTATAGAACAGGGTGGCTTCAGATTCAGAGACCTGCCTGTCTCTGCCTCCCAAGTGCTGGTATAAAAGGCTTACACTACCACTATCTGACTTAAAACTGGGATAAACACCTTTAATCCCAGCACTTGGGAGGCAGAGACTGGAGAGAAGTGTGAGTTTGAGGCCAACTGTCAACTTGACAGCTTTTAAGATCACCTAGAGGGACACTTCTCTGTCTATAACGCTGTTTTCCAGATAGGCTTAACTGAGGTTCGAAGACCCACCCTGAATATGGCCAGCATCCTTCCACGGGCTGGGGGCCTAGACTGTATACAAAAGTGAAGGCCTGCCAGATGTCTGCACTAACCTCTCCCTGCTTCCTGACTGCAGGCCATGTGACCAGCTGCTGCGCCTCTTGCAGCTATGGCCATTCTTGATGCTTGCTTTCTCCACCAGCATGGACAGAGCCCTTAAACAGTGAGCACAAATAAAACCTTTCTCCCTTAAGTTACTTCTGTCAGTTAGTTCTTTTGTCCCAACAAGGAGAAAAAGCACCTGGCAAAAAGTGCAACCGTGCCACAGTGTGGGCTCATCTGATGGTCAGCATCACCACTCACATACACTAGCCAGTGCACCCTGACCACAGATCTCTCCCCACCCTGCAGGTTTGGCTGTCTCCCAGGCTCTTACACCAGCAGACCTTCATTGCGTGCTTCTCATTCTCCTACTCACACTCATATGTCCTTCAAGACTGATGGATGACCAGCTTGGCCCTCTTAAATCTGGCTTCCTCTTTAATTCCCCCACCCCTCCAGTCCTACTGTCCTAGTTTAAGTTCTGTTGCTGTGACAGAACTGACCAAACACAACTTAGGGGAGGAAGGGATTTGCTTCAACTTTACAGGTCCCAGCCCATCATCAAGTGAGGGCAGGGCAGAGGCTCAAGGCAGGAGTCTGGAGGCAGCCGCTGAAGCAGACACCATGGAGGAGCTGCGTACTGGCTTGCCCAGACTACTTTCTTATACAACCTAAGAAAACCACCCATCGTGGGCTGGGCCCTCTCCCATCAGTCAAGAAAAATACTCGTAGACAGGCCTACAGGTCAACCTGACAGTGGTAATTCTTCAGCTGGTGACTCTATAGTTTGTGTCAAATTGACCAAAAAAAAAAAAAAAAAAAAAAAAAAAAAAAAAAAGACCAGTACATCTCATCTCATGGCAATTCTCAAATAAGACAAATTGTTTAATGCTCTTTCGTTCTGGATTCCAGAAACATCCACCATTTCACATCAGAGGTGGGGGCACAGATTCAAGGAGTACCTGGGGATTTTCTTTTTTTAACTTCCAGCAAGGTCCCCACCTAGCACCAGGAGACCTCAAGTCCACCCTTGACTTGTGTCCCCAACGTCTTTCAGCTTCTATTCCTCTCAGTCACCCCACTCCTCTTCTCACTACTCTCTGCTCTACTGAGGAGCTACTGACACATTCTTTGAATCAGTATTTTCACACACACACACACACACACACACACACACACACACACACACACCATCACCACCACCACCAGCCCTCCCTACTAGAACCTTTCAAGAGAGCTGATGTGAAACTCGTGGGAAGCCTGCAAGCTTCAGGAGGATCCTTTGAAAGTGGGCACCAGCTGGAATATTTACTTATTGTATAAGCCACCCTCCTCCCCACCCCCGTGCCAGCAGCACTGGCTCTTAAATACCTACCCACCTAGCACTGCCCATTCCTTTATGATTTTATTTTCTCTCTCGCCTCCTGCAGCCTGCCTAAATTTAATTCAGGAATCACCATTTCTATGTAGCACCGGCTCACAGAGCGTTTGCATTTGGAGATATAAAATGCTTAAGAGCAGATGGTGTCACCACCCAAAGCCTTCGTCTCCTGTCTGTACTGTGGTGATAACACGGTCCTGTTTGGCGAGGCTGGGATTCGACGAGGGCGCACACACACAGGCACAAGCACACGCGCACGTGCACACACATGCTATCGTACTTGCTGGCTCATGTTGCTGGTGTTCTTCCTTGCATTCACCCAGCCTTGGGTTACTTAACTGTCAGCTGACTCTGTGGGGCTGTCATCCTTATTGGCTAACCCTGGTCACTCATCAGTGAAGCATGTTTTGAGTGCAGAAATGGTTTTAATTGGGGGAGGGGAGCAACTCGTAACGACTAGTCCTCACCTGTGCGTCCCTATCGTATAGTACGTGAAAAGCAGGTCTGTTTTGCATGGCCAGACCCTGAGGCATTTGGGAGGTGTCTAAATGGACTTCCTAGATTGTTATCCATGTTGGCTGTCCTCCTCTTGGACAGTTTCTATTCTGGGACTTCCTACCTAGTGCCAGGCTCTATCCAACTTTGCCTTAGTTTTGTGGAAACAGTTTGGCAACGTTTTTCCTAGGTCACCGTGAATAGCCTAGCCAAGGCCCGGGGGTGGCCCTGTCCCCTCTTCTCCTCAGTCTGAAATGAGGCCTTCCATGGCGCCCAACATCTGATTGGAGAAAGGCTGTGGACCTGTTTTTCCCGGAGGGACTTGAATTGCTTTTGCGTTGTATGAGCAGCAGCAATGGCTGACAGAAACATCCTGGCTCACAGTTCCAATGCTTTCAGCCTGTGGGGTGAGGAAGGCACAGGTCAGAGGTGGCCCTGTCTGTGGCAGTGGGAACAGAGAGTGCCTGTTCACACAGCAACAGATCAAGGAGCAGAGAGTGTGGCACCTGACACAGGGTCTGGGATAAGTTTCTAAAGCCTGCCCCTAGTCACCTAGCCAGGTTCCACCCCTTATAAGGGCTCCGCAGACTCCTCAAAGGGTGCCGCCAGCAGGGCAGCAAGCACCCACGTAAGCCAGTGGAGGACACATCAGGGTCTAAGAACAACAGAATTCATATCTGGTTCTTCCTCCAATGTTGGCTTCACTTGAGAACGGAAATACTTTCCAATACTAGTATAGCCATATTTGATGAGATGAGTTACTCCCTACCGTTAAAACTATACATTTCAGTGACTAACCAAGGACCTCGGGAAATACGTGAAGTTGATCTTGGGGAGATGGCTTGGTGGCTAAGAGCCCGCCTACTGCTCAAGCATGAGGACCCGAGTTCTAATCCTCAGCACTCCTGTGAAAACTAGGTATGGTTGTTAACTTCCACTGCTGTTGGGGTGGAGACTGGAGGATCAGTAGGATTTCCCCTCTGCACACCTAACTCCAGGCTGGTGAGAGGCCCGGATAGAACAAAATGTCTGACCTCGGAACGCTTCTCCCATCTGCCCCAAGAGAACACACAGCATAAAGGGCTTTTGTTGTTTTGTTTGAGTTTGTCTGACTTTGGAAGGCACTAAGATCTCTTTTTGTTCTGGTTGCTGCTCCAAGGCTCCCATGGAAGAGTTCCTTTTCAAGCTGGGTGTGTTGAGGTATAATTCACATGCAAAAACGTTGACCTGTTCTGGTATGAGCTTTGGCAAACAAATATGCTAACACAGTCCACACACAGAACATCTGTAAGCCATCCTCAAATTTCCCAGGGATATGCCTAGCCACCCAGGTTATCCAGCACTGGCTTTGACAAACACTAACCTGCTTCCTGTAGATGGATTTTTTTCTTTTGGCTGCCAGATTATAAAAAACAACACAGATACTTATTATTAATTATGAAAGCTTGGCCTACAGCTAAGGTTTGTCCTACTAGCTCTTATAATTTAAATTAACCCACTTATATTAATCTATGTTTTGCCTCGTGTCTTTTTACCTCTCCTCCATCTTGTACCTCCTGTTTCCTCTCTATGGCCTCTGGCATCTCTCCCATGCCTGTTTTCATCTCTTCTTCTCCCTCTCTCTGCCCAGAAGTCCTGTTTAACTTCTTCCTGTCTAGCTAATGGTCATTCAGCTCTTTATTAAACCCATCAAAAGGCACCTTGGCAAAGACAAATCTTCACAGTATACAAAAAGATTATTTCACATCAGCTTCCCATCCCTAGAAAGTACCTTTTCCATGGGGTTGCATGGTGACATCATATAACATATATCCTTTTGCTTCTGCCTTCTTTTGCTTAAATTAAGACATTTGATACATATCTATACCATGCTTGTGTTGACACAGGGTGCCCTAAATAACCACATTCTAGGTTAGTGGTTCTCAACCTTCCTAATGTTGCAACCCTATAATACAGTTCCTCATTTTGTGGTGACATCCCCAACCATAAAATTATTTTCATTGCTATTTCATAATTGTAATTTGCTACTGCTCTCTATATAATATAAATATCTGATATGCAGAATATATGACATGAGGCCCTCAAAGGGGTTGAGAACCACTACATGTATAATGGCATGATAGCATAGTCTTTGTAAAGCCACAGGGTCTCATACTTGTGATGAAGGTGAGGGAAACATACCATAGCCTTGTCATTCATAAAACAGTCTAGCGTGTAATTGAACACAGAGCAGAATCCTTGCTAGTGACAAGAAACAACTATATTACTGGGTTGTATATCTACTTTTTGCTTTGGTACCTAGATGGATAGGGGCTCATTACATGAGCCTAGGCTGGCCTTAAACTCATTATGTAGCATAGGTTGGCCTTCAAACTTTTAACCTTCCCACTTTAGCCGTGTGGGCTCCATGAAACTACTATACATTTTGCCATGGTTTTAAAGTCTACTTATAAAATAAAAGGCTGCCTGTAATACAGTATGCCATCACAGATGAGTATCGAACCCATCAGTCTTGTTTTAGCTGTGTCTCTCCATGGCCTCCAGAGGATATGTGGAATGATTCACCTGTGCCACCCATATTTGCGTAAAAAATACTTGGGTTTTTATTGTTGTTTAAGTTTTATTTGTTTGTTTGATGTGTGCTGGTGTTTTGCCTGTATATACTCTGTGTGAAGGCATTGGCTGTCTGGAACTGAATTTACAGACAGTTGTGAGCTGCCATGTGGGTGCTGGGAATTGGACCCTGGTTCTCAGGAGGAGCAACCGGTGCTCTTAACCACTGAGCCATCTCTCCAGCCAAGAAAAATACTTTTGTGTTGATGATACAATGGCTAAACTTTCTAGAATGTGTTTCTTTTTCAGAGTGTATCCCCATCATGAAGGGATTAGTTTGTTCATTCTGTTGCTAAATACTATTTCATCGTGTGAAAACACCATGGTTTATTTAGCCATTCACCAGTTATAGGGGGTTAGGATTGATTTTAGGGGCAATGGTGAACAAAGTTTCTACACATACCTTGGGTAAATTCTATGGATCAGTTTCTTTGCTTCCCCAGCTCTTGAGGCTCCCATATTGCTTTTCATCCTCAAACTCACCAATATGGGGGCCCCCATGTAATATTTCCCCAGTGTTCAGCATGGCACACGAGTTCCAGATCCAGGCAGTAGTGTTGTCCTTTGGGTCTTTTGACAACTGATGTGTCCTCAGTGGACATAGGAGCAAATGGAGAAATGGTGACAGACCAAGGGAGGAGAGAGATGTGCAGGGACAGGGATGGAACAGGGCTTCTGTGTCAGGTGGTGTGATTAAAGCCTTCTTAATTAGCAGCCCAGCTGCCTATAAAAACTGAATGCCTTGCTTACAAGCTGGAGTGGTGATTCAGTGGTTATGATTTGCTGCGATCCACACTCGACGTTTGTGTGTCTACGAGCTGACATGCTGCAGCTGATATCTGGACTCAAGTGAGATGATTAGAAGGTCTCTCTGGTCATCAGAGACTTCTATAAATAATTCAACCTAAGCATCAACCCTAGCAGGCTTGCCACAACATACGCTAACTTCTTCCATCCTCGTGGTCACCTCAGAGCTGGCACTGTCTTTTTTTTATCCCATTTTTGAAGATTTTGCAGGATCTAAGACACAGAGGTAAGGTGGCTAGCTAGCAAGGGGCAGAGCAGGACCATAAACAGCCCATCTGACTTTAAAACCTGATCCTCAACCGCCAGGCTACCCCACCTTACACTCTCATCACTGTGACCCATATGCCTGGCACCTTCTCTTTGACTTTCTTACCAGTTCCTCTTCCTCTTCTCCCCATTTGTACATTTGTTCATTGTCTGTTTTATGCAACCCTTTGAACTTGCTTGAGCTTGGCTTTAAATATGCTATATAGCAGAGGATCTTCCTGTCTCCGTCACCCAAGTACTGGGATTACAGATATGGACCACCAGCAAGGGGATGTCTTGTTAGCCGTTGTTCACCGATGAGGAACTAAAGGCTCAGAGAAATGAAGGAGTTAGGTCAAGGTCTCCACTCCCGTGGAGGCTGGACAGGAATGAAGCCTGAATACACACGCTCCCACCACCTCCCTCTACCTCTAATAAAATCACTTTGTTTCTTTCCTTTGGACTTGACCTAAGTGGAGAGGCTGTCGAAGACATAAAATGAAGACGAATTTGCCCAAATCTCTGTTAACCTTGCTGCCTGAGTGTTTCTATGGGGAGCCGGCTCCATGCAGCCGTCTACCCCAGAGAGGATCTCTGTGGGGACCAGGAGGACATTGTGAAAATAGTCTTGTTTTTACCTTTTTCTCAAACAATAAACTCCCCTAGGAAACACTTGGAAAGAACAAAAATAAATACTTGTTAAGAGCAGATTTACAATAGATGTCCTTTGCATTCGTTTGGCTCACGCTCTCTTAATAGGACGCTTATTCTGGGCACCGTAGTTGCTCTAATTAGTTTTTGCATCATACGGCAGTTAGCCTCCTGAGAGAAAGGGAGTCTGAAAGCTGGAGCCACAGTTAGGCTATAAAACAGCCTGAGCAGCCCTTCACTGCCCTGACCATGTTTCAGCCTGGCACAGAAGAAGCCTGGCCCTGCTCTAGTCCATCTTGCCTGCTCACAAATGCCCTGATGCTGGGGATGTTTGCCGTTCATCATCAGCTCTATCGGTACTGTACATCGACTTTCTGCTAGCTCTGGGCTCAGCAGTCTTGGATGTTTGCTATCTCCAGCCCCCGCCGCAAGCTTTATGTAGCTGTCAATCTTCCTGCTGAATTATGAGCTCCTGAATATAGGGAAATAGATCATCCGGGATGAATGGGATCAGGTTTCCCATCACCCAGGAGCTGCTAGTTATGTAGGAGAACCTGACAGATATATAAACAATCAGACTACAGGGCATGCTCTGACCATGCTGTAGTGACAACAGTAACAAGAAACATTTAAGGAGGGTGCATAGTGGTCTTGGCACAGGGACAAGTCCTTCTGGTTTATAAGCTGTAGTCTACAGTGAAAGTGTTACTGTATCGGTTATCTATCATATTAGGCTGGGTAACAGCAATAAAAGCTCAGCAGCCAGTGTTTCTTTTTGCTCCCTGGTTAGTGATAGGCTGGGCTCTCTGGCTCCAGGGCAGCTGGCGGTTGGCTGAGGCACCTTAACAGGCTCTTGTGGGTCTCTGGGCTGCTGGGGACTGGCTACCCTGGAAAGGTCTCTGCTGAAACAATTTACTTCTGTCTTAGAATCCGGCCTCCTGACAGGGGCAGGACCAAGAAAGTCAATAGAAGGGTTCCATACTGGAACCTCTGGAGGCTGAGGCACACTGATCTGGCACACCCATTTCTGATAGATTTGTGTTTGGCCAAGGAAAGTTTCCAGGGGTAACCCAGACCGAGGGGATGCAGAGACAGATTTTGATTCTTGAAGGGATGGGGGGAGTTCTAAGACTTTTGTTGTGAAGGGTATGTATCCCAGAAGGATTAGAAACGGCAACCACTTCTTAGAACTTGTGTGGGCCCGATTACTGCCCCTGTTCTGCAGATGACTGAACCAAGACCTAGGGGCATGCAGAAAATAACGGCAATACAGATGAAAGGGGCACAATGTTGCCTACAAAGCGAAGACGGATTCTTTTAGGAGGTCGGAAAGCTGTTTTAGCTGAGAGATGAGCTCAGCATTGCAGTGCACCGCAGAGGCCAAGCTGCCTTGTGGGCCACCCCTGCAATCACTGTTGCAACTCACAGTTCCCATGTGCTGCCACATTCCCCCAAAGGACTCTGCTCCTCTGCTTGAGGCTGTCCCCAGGGCCAGGATGCAGTCCTCACACTAACAACCTCCAAGCGTCAGATGCAGTGCCCCCAGAGACAGCCTTCAGCTAAGGTGGTACAGGTGCTGCCCACAAATTGCCCCAGCTGTCTTTCCCATTGCAGGGTGTGGCAGTTCCATAGCACATCTTGCAAATTTCCTTTGAAGATGCACCAAGGGACTGAGTGCCCAGATCACGGTCGGGAGCAACTGCTTGTTAACATAATGCATGATGCTTTTTCGTCTTCGCCATTCGGTTAAACAGCCTACATCCAACCCTGTCTCGAAAGAAAGAAAAGAAGTCAAACTGTGACACCTGAGAGTGAGGATAAGCTAGTTGTCAAGCATAAGAAGGCCGGTAAGGTGTTCACGGCAGAATGTTTTTTTTTCCCCCTAAGATTGTTTCTTAATTTCCTTTGTGTGAATAACACTATGCAGGTGTAATAATATTTCCTGTTAAGTTTGGATTGCTTTCCACAGGCTTTCAGCCCCAGTATGCCTCCTGTGAACACCTAGAATCAACCTGATGGAGATGTTTATCTCAGATCTTGGCAAAGGTTTAGATTGCTGAGATTTTAGAGCATGTGGAAAGTATCAATCCATTTTCTGCTGCTATAACAAAATACCCAAGGCTAGTACTTTATACAGAAAAGAACTTTATTTGGCCATGATTAAGTGACCCAATCAAACAAGTTTCTCTTAAGACCCCTGGTTGGGTCTCAGCATAGAGATTTTGTCATGGTAAAAGGGAGTCAGAAAAAGGGGCTATTCCTATTCTCTTTTATAACAATCATTGTTCGAGGGATAAAGTTGGGCATCCCATGAGAAATCTACCAAGTTCTTCCTAAAAGTAGCATTCTTAGCGACCCAGTCACATTCTCTCTCTCTCTCTCTCTCTCTCTCTCTCTCTCTCTCTCTCTCTCTCTCTCGATTTGTTTTACTACTTTTAATTATGTGTATGTGTGTGTAGTTGGGTTTTTTCTTTTTTTCTTTACTCTTTACTCTTTGGGGTCTGCCACCCAGCTTCCAAACAAATACATGGAGACTTATTTCTACTTATGAGTGCCAGGCCTTAGTTTGACTTACTTCTAGCCAGCTTTTCTTAACTTACACTAACCCATTTCTCTTGTTCTATGTTTTGCCTCTGGGCTTTTACCTTTTCTATTCTACATATCTTTCTTTTCTCCATACTCCATGGCTAGTTGTGTGGCTGAGTGGCTGGTCCTCTCCTCCTTTTCTCACTCCTCATTCCTCCCTCTTCTCTTTGTCGCCTTCTATTTATTCTCTCTGTCTGGCAGAGCCACCTGACCCTCTCCTGCCTAGCTATTAGCCATTCAGCTCTTTATTACATCAATTGGGTATTTTAGACAGCCAAAGTAACACAGATTTTCAGAGTTAAATAAATGAAGCATAAAGGAACACAACTCATCTTTGCATCACTAAACCAATATTTCACAGCGTAAGCAAATGTAACATATCTTAGACTAATATTCTTTAACACATGTATGTGTATACTCACCACATGTCCAGAAGAGAGAGGTCAGATCTCCTGGAACTGGAGTTACAGGTGAGCCATCTGATATAGATGCTGGGAACCTAACTCTAGAGCTCTTAACCCATTGAACCATCTCTCTAGCCCTAGATCACCTCTTCTCATATCATCACGCTGAGGATAAGTCTCCAGTGTGTGAAAGTGTAGGGAACGCTGCACCCAGTTGGTAGCAGTGAGCAACTTTGAACATAGCAAACTATACACAGCCTAAATGTCTGTGCTAGTTAATTTCCATTTTCAATTTTACACAACCTAGAGTCATCTAGGAAGAAGAAGAGAAGCTACAACTGAAGAATTGCCATGTCTGTGACCGTCTTGATTAATGATTGATGTGGGGAAGCCCAGCCCACTGTGGGTAGCACCATCCTTAGGCAGGAAAGCCCTGAGCTACTTAAGGAAGCTGGCATAAATGTGAGACAGAGAGCAAGCCAGCAAATAGGATTCCCCCCATGCTTCCTGTTTCCTAGTTTGTGCCCTGACTTCCCTCAGTGATGGAATTTGACCTGGGTGTGTAAGCCAAATAAACTCTTTCCTCTCCAAGTTGCTTTTGATCATGTTTATCATAGCAACAGAGAAGCAATCTAGAACAGCATTCCTATTTTAAAAGTCACCATGCGTTTAGCCATTTCTGTCTTCTCCATGCATCTATTTTTTTTTTTTTTCCTTATTGGTTCTTACTTTTTCTACTTGGGTTGCCATATCCCAACTTAAGCTCCTCATCCATGCATTTCCCAGTTCGCCCTCTTCACCCTGATCAAAGTCCTGATCAAAGTCAACTATTTCCTTCAAATGAGCCATAGCCAGCATATGCCTCCTGTGAGAGGGGACAGAGCTGGGGTACAAGAGGCAGAATGTCAGAGGATCCAGGCAATTGGTGAGGGAATGACATAAACATGGGAAGACTTTAGAATAACCAGCTCATTTCTGTTCCCCCTTCAGCCTCCAATTCTTTGCTTTGTTCTTGTGGGCCCTGCAAGCTTTTTAGTTCTCAACAATTCTCTATTAAAATGCAAATACCTACTGGGAGTTGTTAAGCCTTATCAGCTAATGGTTGACTGTGAAATGAACACAAGATCCTGCTTTAATAGAGCACAGGACAGCAGAGGGACAGGGCCATGGTGAGGAAGATTCGGGAAGGAGAGAAGGTATTTATGGAAGGGTCATTTTCTGGTCTGTCTTCTATTTTGGTCCAAGTGAACTTTGCTCACCATTATCCACAGCCACCTCCCTTGCCTTCTCAAGAGCAGTGGATTTAAAATGGTTGGCTCATTTCTCCTTGACCTGAACATCCGTTGAATTAAGGAGGGATGCTGGCATAGCTCTGCTTTGCCTAAATTAGGCAGAGTAAGAGCAATGCGAGAAAATTGCTATAACACCCCCTCTCTGGTCTAAATTTAGCTGTACTTGATTGCATGAGTCCCCTGGTACACATGTGGCCTTGGTGGCCCAGTGAGTCACAGCGCAGCCTGGATGTGGACAAGGAGTTGGGTGGGCTTCCTCTAAGGCAGGACATAAGCCACCATCCTGACTGAGGACTTCCCACGGGTGCCCACCAAGAGGCACCAAAAGGGTGTAGCTACAGACTGCCCAGTCCCCATCCTAACTCTAGCCTGGAAAAACCACAGAACCATAGCCTGGAAAAACTCAGAGCCATAGCCTTACTTCCACAGGAAATGGCAACTGAGTTCCAGCCTCCTGGTGGGAGCAGGCCTTCATTACCCGTGTCTCTGAACACAGGTAATCTTTTCTCTCTTGTTGCTCCTGCACCCTAAGCCCTGCAGCAGGAGCCCAGACTGCTTCACTGCATAGCACATATCCAGAGAGCTTCTAGAACGAGCACATACAGAGACCTGGTGGCAAGGCTGAACCAACTTCTCCAGAACAGGATTGAATCAGCCTGCTTCTCGACGCCCTCCCCATCCTTACAGGTGTGATATTGAAGAGTTGGCTTCTCTTTATAGGTGTGCTATTGAAGTGAAGGACCAGCACTAGCCAATCAGAAAAACAGCAGCTTGCTTGCTCTGAAGCAGGGTTCTAAGGCTGCCTGGCAAAAGCATTAACCCTTTAGTTCCCAGGGCATCAGGCTCTCCAGGGTGATGGATTAGCAAAGGCGCCTCAACAGAGCTCAGAAGGAAACCTGTTCAGCTACTGATGTGGAAGTATCCCACTTTTGTTTTGTTAACCTCACAGCTGCCCTGGAGTATCCAGTCCAAGTGCCCTGTCCTAGGCCCTCAGCTCCAACTCTAGAAGTCTGAAGAAGCTAAGAAAGTTCTTCCTGTAAGGTACCGAGTACCCCTCTCTCTCTCTCTCTCTCTCTCTCTCTCTCTCTCTCTCTCTCTCTCTCTCTCTCTCTCTCTCTCTCTCTCTCTCTCTCTCTCCACATATATTCTTCAAGTAGTCGTCTTTCTTGTGATCTGGAAACATCAATTTTCTGTTTCTTCCATTTACTCCTTAGGCAGTTACCACCGTTAAAGAAGAAAACATGTTCCCTTCTCCCAGTTACCCCCACGTACCCTTCAGTCAGGAATAGCAGTACACAGCTGTGATCTCAGCCCACTGATGACACCAATTAGGAGGATGCAGAATGCAAGGCCGTCCTAGGTTACATATCAAGTATGGAGCCAGTCTGGGCTACATAGTAAGACTATGTCTTCAAAACTAAAACAAAGCCTATCAAAAAAGAAAAAAAGAAAGAGAGGAAGAAAGGTAAAACAAAGCCAGATAACACCGATCTGTGCACCATCAGCTTCCGATGCTTGGCAGGAGGATGGGCAGGCTGAGTCCACTCACTAGACAGCTCTGGGAATTCAGTTCACCTTCCCCAGTCTCCATTCAATACTCATGGTTCTGGGTCTTGCAGGACAGGGAGCTGGCTCACAGGGGTTGATACAGGTAACCACTGACCTGCTGGGGGGTGGGGAGAGAAGGGGAGGAGGCGCCAAGCAGACGGTGAGCTGTTTGCAGCACATCGTTGTCAGAAATCCTAATGGAAATTATAGATTAACAGAGTACCCTTGTGAGCAACTGAGAAATTTAACTTCAGCCGGCTTAGAGGAAAACTGTAGAGCTAATTGGCTCATGAAATCAATCAGCTGGAAGAATCAAAGTGTGCTGAGCCTCAGGGACTGCTAGCATCAGGGCCTCAAATGTCACCAGAACACTCTCTCCTCACCTGCGGATGGGGAGGGATCTTTGTCCCCTTTCCAGGGCACTGGCAGCCTTTGGAGAGATTTGTGGCTAACACAACTAGGAGGAAGAGCTATTGGCATCAAGCACACAGAGGCCAAAGACAAGGCTAACCATCAGTGGTGATTTAAGTGAGAATATGTCCTGTCCCATAGGCTCATGTGTTTACACATTTGGTCTCTAGTTGTTGTTGGTGTTTGGGGAGGTTTAGGAGGTATGGCCTTCCTGAAGGAAGTATATCACCAGGAGAGTGCGTGCGTGCGTGCGTGCGTGCGTGCGTGCGTGCGTGTGTGTGTGTGTGTGTGTGTGTGTGTGTGTGTGTGTGTGTGTATGTGAGGTTTCACAGCCATACCCTGCTTCCAGTTTACTCTCTCTGATTCCCAGTTGTGGTGAGATGCTAATTTCTTCAGTTTCCTACCCTGGTTGCAAAGCTGTTTGCTGCCATGTTTCCCTGCACTGGTGGACTCTTACTCCTCTGGAATCAGAAGCCCACACAAGCCCTTCCTCCTGTAGTTGTCTTGGTCATGGTGTTTTATGATAGCAATAGAAAAGTAACCAACACTCCATCCTACGTGACACAGTGCAGCCTCCCTGAACAGAGCAACTCAAATGTCAGTAGTTGTGGTCAAGGACTTAGTCTGTTGTAGCATAATGCCACAGACTGAATGGAAAGTCATGATGAACTTTGCTCCAGATGTTGGGAAGGGCTGCATCTGGCAAGAGCCTACTTGCTTCTCATGGTATTGTCCAATGGTAGGAGATATCCCGTGGCTGAAGAAGCAGAGAGAGAGAGAGAGAGAGAGAGAGAGAGAGAGAGAGAGAGAGAGAGAGAGAGATGGTGTTTTGCCTACATGGTGTGTCTGTGTGAGGGTGTCAGATCCCCTGGAACTGGAGTTACAGACAGTTTTGAGCTGCCATATGGGTGCTGGGCATTGAACCTGGATCCTCTCGAAAAGCAGACAATGTTCGTAACCACTGAGCCACCTCTCCAGCCACTCCCTCTCCCCCAACAAAAATAAATCCATCTTTTTTATGAGGCACTCACTCCTTTTAATAATGGTGTCAATCTGATGCTAAGTGGGGTGCTTCTCAAGCTCCCACCTACTAATATAACCCCATGGGGATAACATTCCCAGCCAATGAAATCAAAGCTTTCCCCTATGGTTGGACAAATGGCTGCCGGCAGCTTTCAGATTTAAACCTAAGAGCTTCGGTAGCCACCTCTTCTTGCCACCTTCCTTGTCCTGGACTGGACTTGCTCACTCTAATGACAATGCAGAAACTCCCAGCAAAGTTCCTGATGGCTGAGGTTGGTCCAGGACCCACTCACACTTAAGCTAACCATTATGAAGAAAAAGATGGCATTTCAGAAGATCACGGGAACTCTTTCTGGAATGCCAGTGGTTAGAGTAGAGGGAAGAATTGTATGACAATGAGGAACGACAGGTCAGGACACAGATGGGAGATAGCTATAAATGGGACTGCATGGCTGGGGTCTGAGAGGCCGTGCTTGCTTTGTGTGTGTGATGTATATGCACACATGTCCACACCTGAGCATGTACAGAGGCCAAAGGAAGGACCTCAGGTGTTCTGTTCTGTTAGTTTCTGCCCCATTCTGTTAAGACAGGATCTTCCACTAGAACTGGAGGTAGGTTGGTAGCCAGCAAGTCCCAGCAATCCTTCTGCCTTTGCTTCCCCCCCCCCAACCCTGCTCCTCCAGCAGGGTTAAGGAAGGCATGTGGCCATGTCTGTCTCTTTAATGGCCACTAGAAATTTGAACTTGGGTCCATACTTGTGAAGCAACAAGTACTCTTACCCATTGAGCCATTTTCCCAGCAACAAGAGAGATAATGTGTTTTCTTTTTAAACTGAGGCTACAGGGAAGCAAGGAAAGACAAGTGGTCATTAGTAGGCCAAAGGTGGGGATCATATTAAACCACTAAACACTGCACAGGCCATGCCAGTGTTCTGTGCCCAAGACCCTTTTATCCCACTCTGCTCATGGAGGCCATTCCTGGGGGACTCATTCTCCATTCAGAATCAATGGGTGGTAAGTGGCTATTTAGATAAACTAATTATTGCTAATGTTTAGCTAGCTAATGAGTTATTCCTTCTAGCTGACATAATACCTAACCCCATTATAACTGCACATCCCTAGAAAGGGCTTTAGAGCAGGAGACCATAGAACTCCCTGCCAAAGGGGAACTTGGGAGGAAGGTATTTTTGGTTTGGAGTCCTCCAGGCTCAGGTCATTCAAGCAGGCAGCAAATCATGTTATAGCTGAGTTAGTTATATTGATGATGGGCATTTTCGGAAATCTGCGCTCTGGAACATAGAGTTCCTGGGATGGTAGAGTTGTTGAAAGTAAAGCTTTTAGGATTTGTTTGGGAAGTACTAGCTTGAGTGACAGTCAGTTTATTTACTGGAAGACTTGGATGCTTTAATAGAACTGGTGTGTGTCTCTCCCAAAAAGGATATTCTGCACATGGTGTTTCTTAGCCCATAGGGTAAAGGGGCCTCCTCATTGAGGGACATTTGACCCAAAGTGGAAGTCCCACTTTATGTCCTGTCCATTGTCTACATTGCTGCTAAAGGTGGTACCCATGCTCACAGTGGAGACACTGCCCTGAGCTTGTCTATTCTACTTGGAGAAGCCTTTAGAAAGTGCCTTTTTGTTGCCTTCTGGAATTATGGAGAGCAACCTTTGGCCCCTTTTAAGTTGTCCTTGGCTCTCCTTCTAATGCCCAAGCATTCACTAGCTGGATGATGTCCACTCTGATGACAATTGGGCTAGGCATTGATCAATGAGTATGGCAGAATATCTTTAGGAATCAATTCCTTGACTCTTTTTTTTTTTTAAACTTACTCTATTTTCATTCTTTCTTCCTTTATTTGTTTCTGTTTTTTTTTTCTTTTTCTTTTTCTTTTTTTTTTCTTGCCAGTAGTGTTTGATTCTCTCCTGGGTTTCTGGGCTATCCAGCCTCTGGGTCCTGGCCATCCAGGTAGTGTCAGGCATGGGCCTCAAGTTGGGCCAGACATTGATTGGCTACTCCCACATCTTTAGCACCAACATTATCCTAGCTCATCTTGTAGGCAGGAGAGGTAGTAGGTCCTTTGTGGCTCAGTTGATGCCCCGGTCCCACTGCTGGGAGCCTTGCCTGGTTACGGAAGATGCCAGGTCAGGCTCTGTATCCCCAATTACTAGAAGGGTTCATTAGGGTCACTCTTGTAGATTCCAGGGAGTTTTCACTGCATTAGATTACTATATCAACCCCACTTCCAGGTACCTCTACCAACACCCTCTCCCTCCCATTCCCCACCCATCCTGTTCCCATCCCACCTGCCCCAAGTCCACCCACAAAATCTACTCTATTTCCCATTACCAGGGAGATTCATGCATTCTCCCATTGAGCAATCCTAGATCTGTGGATAAACAATATAAAAAAAAATTAGGAAAAGACAAATGACATGGCTCAGGAGATAAAGGCATTTGCTGCCTGCCTGATGAGCTGAGTTCGATCCCCAGGATCCACAAGGTACAAAGAGAAAGCCAACACTGGAGGATTGTCCTTTGACTTCTGCATATATGCCATATACATGACATGGGTATATGCATGTGCATATACACACAGACACACACAGCTTTCACCTCAAAGGGAGTAAGAGATGGCTCCTTCTGGAGTCAAATATGAATGACCATGTCCTGGGAACACGGATTCAGGATGCCTTAAATACTTCCTTCCAGTGTGGTAATAGTTCTTTGAAGTTTTGTTTTTTTTTTTTGTTTTTTTTTTTTTAAGCAGAATAAAAGAAAGTTACACATTAAGGCACTTTTTAGAAAGATATATTTATTTATGAATTTTAGGAATTCGAGAGCTTTGTCTGCGTGCAAACCTGCACACTAGAAGAGGGCATCAGATCCTATTATCAACAATTGTGAACTGCCACCAGGGTGCTGAAAATTGAACTCAGGACCTCTGTAAGAATAGTCAGTGCTCTAAACATCTGAGCCATCTCTCTAACCACTCAAATATCTATGAAGTGGGGGAAATATCAGGCAGATGGGTACAGCAAAGCAGGCGAGCGGCTGCTATAAGCCTCAGGTGTTTCCAATGACATTCTTGACTTGGGCTTTAGTGAAAACTAATGGTCTGTCAGCATGCTCCAAAAATCACAGTGATATTAGGTCAAACACAAATTTGGGGTAATAAATGGGCTATTAAAGGAGATAAAAATAGCTCAAGATGATTTGAGCCAGACCTGCTATTTTTCAATGTCCCGCAGTCACAGATCTACTCAGTCTACAACCTTGTAGAATCTTTAGTACCAGCTTAATTATTTTCCTCGGACTTTCAATTCACAGTTGCCTTCCCTGGGCACGCGTCACATCTGAGGAAAGTAGAGGCCAAGTACTGATTTATGTCCCAGGATGCCAAGAATGTTCAACTTCAGGATCTGATAGAGATGAGGTTCAGGGTGCAGGAGGCCAGTCTTCAGGTGAGAAATAGTTGACAAAGACATTAAGGAAGAAATGTCTGTGTCACATTAATTTATCAGCCATCCTGGTCTGGGTTTGGTTTTCCCTGTGCCCTCGTTATCTGAATTAACATTTACATGCGACAGTTAAATATACAGGAATATTAGAAAGTAATCAGAACACAGAGTGGCCTACAGAAGAAAAGACAGCAGCTGAAGGAAAGCAGGTATTTTCAACCAACAGCAATTCTGGCATTTAACTAGACTGTTCCCCCTGTGTCTATAGTGATTTGTGCTTTATCCGTGTTTTATTTACGTTTAGATAATTAAAAAAATTAAACTACCTTCTAATTTCAATTTTCTCTAGGGAAGATTATTCTTCAAAATCTAAATGATTGTAAACTTCATTTAGAGCTAATAATTTCAATTTGTCCTATTGTTCTAGGATCGTACTGGATTTGAATTTGGGGAAATAAATGGAAGAAATCAGATAACAAATACTGTACCACTTTAAACCCCTTCTGACAAGAATGTCCCTTCTTTGGTACCAAATATTAATGGTGGGAATTAAAACAAACAAACAAGGAAGGTCGGGAGGCTGAGGAGGAGGCTCAGCAGTTAAGAGCACTGACTTCTCTTCTGTGCCGGACCCCTGAAACTAAAGTTACAGACAGCTGTGAGCTACCATGTGGGTGCTAGGACTTGAACCCGGGTCCTCGGGAAGAGCAGCCAGTCCTGTTGTTAACCACAGAATCATCTCTCCAGTTCCTTCATGCATACCTCTTAAATTAGTAATTCTGAGAATTTTAACTTTAGTGCACAATCAATTATGAAACAAAGTGGCTTTACGTTTTGCTATTCTGTTATTTTCATGAATTTCAAGAGTAGAGTTAGTTTGCCCCATTCTGTTTTAGACTCAAAATGATACATAAAAAACAATTATCCTGAGCACATGTAACACAATTCATTTAAAACAAACAAACAAACAAAATGTGAAGTTTACATTTCTGTACATTTTTGATGTAAGGAAGACCCAGCAAAAGTAAGAAAATTAAATAAAGCTTGTTATACCTACTTAGGTTACTGTATTTCCCTGTTTAAGAGCTAATCAGGGGGCTGGAGAGATGGCTCAGTGGTTAGGAGAACTTGCTGCTCTGTCATGAGGACGGACATTTGAAGCCCGGCATCCCATTATGTAGCTCAAGAATGCCTGTAACTTCAGCTCAGAGGGATCTGATGCCCTCTTCTGGCATCCGTGGGCACATGCACACACGCTCACATATATACACACACCTACAAATAATTAATAAAAATAAATAACTTCAAAAAGCACTCGTCAGCAGAGGCAGATGCCCCCTACAGATGGAAACTATGAAATATATAAAATATTTATATAGGATCTCTCCTCCTTCTTAAGTTTTATTCTAAAATAGACCGCAATGATCTTTCCCCTTGTTACAGAATTTTGTTCTGCTTGGAGATAAAGGTGGAAGATGGAAGGGGTAAAGTTTGACAGGGAGGAAGAAGGAAGGGGATTGAGAACACAGAGAGTCCAGAATTCATCTCTAGTTCATAGGCAACCTCTAGAATCATCTTATTAATTTTTAGTAATTTTAATATCTTTTTAAAAATTTAGATATGGTTTATAAGACATTATTTTTTCATAATTTAGCAAATTCATCCTTCATTTTCTAATGCTCTAAAACTCCAACTATACTAGGCTGCCCATTCATGAGTTTTATTTCCACTGCCTGAAACTGGGTTAGCATGAATTTGTTTTTTCGAATTAAATGTTCTCCAACTGAGAGGGCCATGTAAAGTGAAATTATCTCTGTCCATTTTTCTAGATATTTGCAAGTTAAATTAACACAATTACCGAAGATAAAACCGGCTGGGGTAGCAAATGGCAGTTTCCCCCAAACATTTTCTCCTTCCTTCAATCTCTGTTTTCTATTTTCTCTGGAAAATTGCAGGCTTCTGTATGCTAGGCAGGATATGTGTGTTTCAGGTCAGCTTTACATGCTGTGTCCCTGTGTTTTCATACGCACACGCCTCAGGTTTGGCCTGCACACTGACAGGAAAATGGGGGCAGGAGGAGGCAGAACACTCAATACCCTGAGTGATCAACCTGTATGTGTAGGTCTTCCCAGATGAGCCAGTGAGGTTCCTTCCCAGCCAGGAATGAGGTTTATTTCATTGGATTCCTAGATTGCATTCTGGGATGTTTTCTTTGACAGCTCCATACTGTGGGGCTGGAGCAGTCAAGAACCTCGTATCTTTGATATCACCATGACAACCAGGGTAGTGTATTTATTGCTTTCCTGTTGCTGTGATGGAACACCAAGCCCACAGCAACTTAAGGAGGAGCCTGTTTTGGCTTATGATTCCAACAAGCTAGATGTCTTAATGTCAGGGAAGGCCATTAAGCACGGAATACACTCCCTGGTCATAATGATGTTATCAAAAATAAAAGGCAATTGTCCCCTCTCGCCAGCAATATGCAACTGCAAGGAAAACACTCCAGAATGCATGATTTAGGGATCTAGTGAAATAATCCTTATTTCTAGGTTGGAAGGAACTTTGATGGTTCAGTTGGGAACACACATATAAAGGTAGATCACCCAGAGGTATACTGATAGATTTGAAGAAAGTCCTAAATCAAGAATCTTTTCAAATACTTTGGTGGAGGATGTTAGGTAGGTAGGGAAACTTTTGCTGTAGACCTCAGATGTTACCTGATGACATGCTTGGCATCTAGTTGGTCAGTGGTCTGTTAGAACACTGCAAAAGGACAGTCAGGACTGTTAGATCACACACAGAGTTGGATAATAAATAGCTTTTAAGGCAGTTGAAGACAGCCCAAGATAATTAGGTTCTGGGCCTGCCACATTCCAACTCTCCACAATGAGAGAAGTTATGGTCAGCCAATCAGCCTTGGCCTGGGATTTTCCTATCATGACACAGTAAATACCGGACAAGGCAAACAATTATTTTAAAATCCACCCAAAGCAAGAGTGATGAGGAACCAATAGCTACCCTCATGTGAAGGGTTGCTCAGGGTGATGGGGTTTGCTTCAGAATCAAGCTGAACAAAATTACTCTTGAAAGGATCTGTCACCTCTGAGGTTCAGTGCTCAAGATATCACATGGTAAAAAATACCATGCATTGGCTTAATGAGTGATTGACAGGGAAGGCCCAGTCCATTGGGGATGGGGCCACCCCCTGCTGGTGGTCCCAAGTACTGCAAGAAAGCGGATTGCACAAGCATGAGGATCAAGCCAGTAGGCAGCACCGGGCCTTGGCCTCTGCTTCAGCTCCTGCCTCCAGGTTCCCACACTGACTTCCCTGGCGGATGGAGTGCAAGCTGAAAGATGATGGAAACCCATTCCTTCCCAAGGTGGCTTTTGGTTATGGTGTGTTATCACTGCAACAGGAGCCCTAAGCCAAGCTCTCGGGGAGTACAAAAGAACAGAGGTCAGTAATAGGTGCTATGTGTGCTCTCCGAAAGGCTGATTTCCAGAGAAGTAAATACCACCCTCTGGCAACAGACAGGGAAGGGCTTCAACCGGACATGTTTCCTGGAGGAGTCTGGGTGTGACTCCCTGAGGGCAGGCTCAAGTCTGTGCTGTCTTGACCTGGTTATTTACCTCTCTCTCTCTCTCTCTCTCTCTCTCTCTCTCTCTCTCTCTCTCTCTCTCTCTCTCTCTCTCTCTCTCTCTCTGCTCCAGCCTTCCTGGAAGACAGATAAGACTGTAGGGAAAAAAAAATCACAAAGTCAGAATGAATAAATAGACTTAATGGACCTTTGTCACCCCCACAGATCTGGGGACATTTTCTTAAGTCTCTGTTCATTGTGAGTAAACTGGGAGCATGTGAGGAGATGCTTACAGTGTGTGTGTGTGGTGCACTGCCATGGCTAATGGAAAGAGCGCACACCAAACCCCCACAGTGAGGTTAGGCACACGTAAGCACTGGGACCACCACCAGTAGGGTTCCTGTTGCAAAACCGAGTGGGTCTCTGCTCTCAGGAGAGCTTGCTGGCCTCCCCTGCTTCCCAGCTGCTGCTGTTTGCCTTCTTCTTGCTCCATCCTCCTGCTGGTTTGCTGCTTATGGAGACAAAGCATATTTTGATTCCTTCTTGAGGAGTCATCATATCTTCCTCCCCACCGTCACACCATTCCCGTCTTTTAGATGCTCATTATTTATTTACCACTGATTTTTGAAGGTTTTTTTGTTTGTTTGTTTGTTTTGTTTTGTTTGTCTTTCGAGACAGAGTTTCTCAGTGTAACTGTGGCTGTCCTGTAACTCACTCTGTAAACCAGGCTGGCCTGGAACTCACAGATCTTCCTATCTCTGCTGGGACTAAAGGCATGGACCACCACACCTGGCTTTACATTTTTTTCTTTTAGATATTTAGATAGTTTTAGATATTTGTTTAGATATTTATTTAGATTTTTTAGATATTTAGATATTTTTAGATATTTAGATTTTTTTAGTTATTTAGATATTTATTTATTTACTTATTTGTGGGGGTAAACCATGATGCACCTGTGGGAGTCAGGGGACAACTAGCAAAATCGATTCTTGCACCACGTAGGTTCCAAGCATCAAACTCTGGTCCTCGGGTTTAATGGCACGTGCTTTTATTTTGTCAGACCGGAAACGTTTTCTGTTAGCATGTATTAAATACACATAATAACTGTCTCATTATGGCATTTTCATACATGCATACAATATACTTTGATTCTATTCACTCCCCCTTGACAACCTGTCTTGTGCCTTGCCCTCTCTTGCCCCTTTCCTTCCCCAATGACCTAACTTCTTTCCTTCTGTTTTGAATTTATTTAACAAATACTTATCCAGGGATGGTTCTGTTGCAAGCATATAATTCCAGGTACTGGGCACAGAGCTGAAGATGAATCAACACAAATCACGGGTTACCAGTTACTGGTTACATTCTTGTGAGCGTGCTTCCTAGGAGGAAGAGGATATGGAGGAAAGGTTGTCAGTCCTCTCCTCAGTCCTCTTCTACCATTGCACCGACACTCCCCTGCTCATATTCCTTTGTCTGATCACGTTCTTCTCTTGCCATGGCTTGTCTGAATCTAATTTCTTGGGTCACCTTCTTGGTGGAAAGATTTGTCCTTCTGGTTGACTTGTGAATACCCTGGGTAGCTCTGAGCAGGATGTAAACAGTTGGATCCCTCCCTGGTGGGTGCCGTATGATTTTCCTAGGTGCTTTTGGCCTTCTCCAAGCCCCTGCCTGGTCCTCTCGGAGACCCTTTGATCCAAACCACAGCTCCCAATTTAGCATCATGCTGTGAATAATCAGTGTGTTGTTTACGCCCTCTTCCAGATCATTAATGAAGATGTTGAACGAACGTGCATCCCAGCCCGAGGCACACCACTAGAGACCTCCCCACAGCTCCACACTGCCATTCGCTATTTCCTCTCTCTCTGTTTTCTTTGCCGGCTCAGGCTGTCGATTTTGCAACAGGCAGAAATCTTGGTATTTCTGCTGCTGCAGAGCCTCACTTAAGGGCGGGGGCTTTAAAGTCTGGCAGATTGTAAATTCGTCCCTTTGAGCCCCAATCGAGTATGGATTATGAACAGGGCATTGTCAGCAAAAACTTCACCGCTCCCCCTCCTCTCATATGCCTTTGTTTTCTCCTGACTTCCCCCCAGCTGTTCTGCTTTTCTGGGAGCAGAGAAGCTTGGGCGTCTGTGCACTGGGTGCAGGGATGTTGCTTGAATCAGTTCAGCTGTAACTGGGGTTCTTCTCTGGCATGTGACGGCCCAGCAGGATGGATTGCAGTAGCCCAGATTTTCTTCCCTGAATCCAGACCCTCTTCAATATAACCTCAGCGTCATAAAATGGCGCTAGAAAGGCCCTGGTGGATCCCATGTTGGGTGAGGGACAAACACGCCATGCAAACAGAGCTTACAGTGGGAAGTTTTACTGGGGGATGGGAAGGGACGGAAGAGGGGGCAGCCAGGGTAGGGCTGCTGTGGCACAGGGGTGACACACTCTTCCAGGTCCCCAAGTGGCCTGGATGCTAACACTCAGTGTCCTCCACCTGGACTCTGGTCCAGCCACGTGACTTCTGTTGTATTAAAGGAGACATATTCCAAGCCCAGGCTTGAGGATAAGCGCTGTGTCCCTGCTCAGGTGCATCTGACTCTACCACTTCCATGAGAATATGCTTGGGGCACACACAGAGCAGAGCCCAGTCACTCCAGGTGTCCAGTCAGGACCATCCTGAGTCTTATGACAAGGAGATGATCTCCAGACATGAGCCAGACCAGTCCATAGCAGCATAACCTCCCAGCCGACCACCAAAATGCAGGGACAGGTAAGTATTACAGAAGGTCTTGTTTAGCCCAGCGGTGATGCCTCACACCTTTAATCCCAGTACTCCAGAGGCAGAGACAGGTGGATCTCTGTGAGTCTGGGGGGCCAGCCTGGCCTCAAGAGAGACTTCTAGGACAGCCAGGACTGCACAGAGAGACCCTGTCTTGAAAGACAAAATAAACAAAAATCACAAAAGCAAAACAGAAGGTCCTGTTTGTTACACAGCCATAATTCGTAGTCTAGCACATATTTGGAGTCCGAGGGACTGGGAATTCATTGAGTTTGCAAAGGTTCACCTATACACTGACACATTGCTTTATAAAAAAGAAACAAGAGGGTTGGAAGGTGGGAGGGGGTGTTTGCTTAGCACAGGAGACTTTGAGTTAGGTTTGCAGCAACACTCAACACACACACACACACACACACACACACACACACACATACAGGGAGGGGGAGAAAAGTCTTCTAAATAGAGATTCAGAAGTCTAAAAATGGGAAAACAACACCCCCTCCCAAATTGGTTGAAAATGTAGCTCAGTGACAGCATGCCCTTAGCATGTATGAGTTCCATCTCTAGGAGCACACACAGAGAAAGGCAGGGAGAGTTTTGAAAACAGAGGCTTCTTAGTAGAATCTGGCTTTAGGCTTTAAAAGTCTAAAGGACAAGCTGGGTGCAGTGGTACAGGCCTTTAATCCCTGCATTCAGGGTTCAGAAAGAGGCAGGAGAACATATAAGTTGGACAGAAGTTGGAAACCAGCCTGGTCTATATAGTGAGTTCCAGAGTTCTAAAGGAGCCAGGGCTACATAATAAGACCCTATCTAATAAAATAAAATAATTAAAAAGTCTAAGAATATGTGTTTTCTGATAAACATTGTTGAAGCCTTCACTGAGTATCTTTGGTGTGTGGAATCCTTAAGGATTCTGAGTAGTGCAGAGAGCACTAAGGGTCAGGGTGACAACGGCCTCCACAGAGAACAGTTGGATATGTGTTTCTCACACAAGCACCCTTTCCCAATGACAACAGCAAAGAGAAAGGAAGGCTGTTCTGGTTTGATTTCTATTGCTGGGATAAGCGCTGTAAACAATAGCAATTTGGGGAAGCCAGGGTCCATTTCATTTTACACTTCAGGTCACAGGTCATCATTGAGGGAAGTCAGGGTAGGAACATGGAGGCAGGAGCTAAAGCAGAGATCACAGAGGAATGCTGCTCACTGCCTAACTCCTTCTGGTGCATGCTCAGGAGGCTTTCCTTTGCAGCCCAGACGTGCGGGTGTAGTGGACTGGGCCTTCCTACATCAATTAGCAATTACAAACACACTCGTAAAGCCAATCGGATCTACACAGTTCCTCCATGGGCATTCCCTTTTCTCAGGTGACCCTAGTTTGTCAAGATGGCAATAAACACCACCCAGTACAAGAGTCCAAAGAACACAGCCATCGAGCTCCTTTGCTCCATGCCTAGGCGACATGTTCTTTCCAACCATGTGTCTCCTGAAGTGGCTCTGCCTGCAGCTGAAATGCTCCCCTGGTTTGTGCCAACACAGTAGCATGTGGCCTTCCTTCCTTCGAAAGCAAAGCCTGGAAAAAGACCGTTGAGACTGTTGATACGGCTTTACTGGAGTAGAAGCATGGGTTTCTGCTGTGCAGAGGAAGCAGCCCCAATTGCTCCCTGGGGCTTCTCTTAGCCCCCTTCCCTAAGCTTTCTCTTCCTGGCTGACACCCACCCCAAGGACTGCATTGCTCAAAGTGTGGCCCTAGGCCAGAGACATAGGCTCACCTGGAGACTTGTTAGATTTGTAAACTCTGGGAACCCATCCCAACTGAAGTTCACATTTTTCCCCCCAGGACCCCCAGAGAATTCAGGCACACACTCGGGTTCCACAAGAGCTGACCATCATATGCTCAGTCACTTGTGCAGGGAACAGTAGCCTCCTTCAGGACTGAGCTGCAGAGAAAACCTTTGATCCCTCGGAGTCTGGTACTGTGCCTGACTGTAGGAGGAACTCAAAATAAAGTTTGTCAAGTGGTGTAAGCAGATGCAACTCAACAGCCAAGCCCACCCGAGTCATAGCTAGAGAGACCTGCGTTCTTCCCAAGAGTCCCTGCAGCAGAGACTACCCTGAGCATGTAAAGTAAGAGAGGCAAACCTTGACAGGGGCTCTGCCCAGCTCTGTACATTCCAGAGCTTCCAGTTTGAGAGCTGATGGCAAGCTCAACACGAATAAGGAGTATTGATGGGAGATGTTATCCTGTAAATATGTTTCTCATACTTGTTAATAAAGCACCGTCGGGCCAATGAGATAGCAAGATAGGCGGGGCTAGGAGACAAGGAGGAAAGAGGAAGTATGGGGGAGGGGTCGACATATAGCCCGGGGAAGAAGCAGGATGCCTGCCTCGGCTCCCGGATAAGACGACCACGTGGAAATACTTAGATAAGTAGAAATGGGTTAATAATTAAGGCAGAGCTAGCCCATAAACAATAATGGTAACTGGCCAACAGGATTGTATTAAATATAGAGTCTCCTGCGTGCTATTGGGGGCTGGCACGCCAGACCAGCGGCAGGCGGGCTGGCCGGAAAACAACATGCTACAGAGTATCACCTGTATCCTGCGTTAATTTGAATGTCTGTGTTGGCACCAAATTAAGACTTTCCTCAGAAATGTGCAGAGTCATTAGTAGGACTTTCTGAAGTACATTAGTAGGTGGACAGGGTGGGAGTGGGGAGATAGGGCTTGCAGGAAAAGATAAGAAAACAGAGAATGACCCTGAGCAGAGAGATGAGACACAGAGGAAGAAAGGAGGCAAGGGCGGGTGCTCCTGAGACCTGCATTTTGCCTTCTGCCTCCTAGTGGAACCTGAAATTTTTCTTCCAATCTCAGAACTGATATGAAATATCCAGTCTTCTCAGGCCCACATCGACTTGAGTTGTATCCCACAGCCAAGGGTGGCCGCTTCCCAACACTTCCTCTTGCTCAGTTTGGATAGATGTCAATTCTGACTTGGGAGAATCTGTGTAAGTGGAGATACTTTTGTCTGAATTCTTCATCTCTCTCCTTTCCTCAACCCTTGGAGGCAATACAGAAGCACTCAACCCTCTAGATAGTGCTTCTTAACCTTCCTGATGCTGTGACCCTTTAATCATGCCGTGCTGACCCCCAGGCGTGAAATTGTTTTCAGTGTTACTTCATAACTATAGTTTTGCTACTGTTATGAAATGTAATGTAAACGCCCATGCTTTCCAATGGTCTTGGGTGACCTCCAGAGGGGAATGTGACCAGTTGAGAACCATCCCGAAGTAAAGTGCTGTCGCTGAGGTTCACATCTGATCTTAAAGACATGAGTGGGAGGCCCAGGGGAGACTTCCTGTTACTTACACAAGGGCAGAGTCTTGCTTGACCTTCTTGTCTCCGTTTCTTGCCTGAAGCACAACCTAAGCTGAGCTGGCTGTGCAGCAGCCATCTTGAGATCATGAGGAGCAGATGCCACATGCTGAACAGGACAGAGAAGCCCAGATCTGCCTTGGGTCTGTTCAGCCTCAGCCCCGTATTCTCCCCTCTGACTGATGGCTCAAGGGAAAGCCTCACCTCTGACTTTAAACACTGTGGTGAGGTTCCTGTCATCCTCACAGTCAGACACTGCCCCCTAGCTCTGGCCACTGGCCACTGTAGGTGCCCAGGTGTCACCAGATTTTCTGTTTGGGAGCACAACATTCTAGAGTGCGGTAGAGCTCCCAGGGACCACAGACACACCTAGACTCTTTGAGTCACCCTCTTTCCCATCCACCAACACCAGCTCCTGGCCTACCTACTACCTCTCCCCTCTCCCCACAACACCCTGAAACCTGCTTCCTGTGCACAGCAGGCCTTCCTGTCTGCAGGCTATTCAATTGGCCTCTGGGGGCATCATCAGTGTACTGGAATTGCTCGAGTCAGTGCTTTTGGAAATGGACCATGACCAAAGACCAAAGGCGTGGAACATAGGGGATAAATACCCAGCTGCCTGGCTGGCAGAGAGGGAGCTGTGTTGGAGAGTTCAGCACACCTGGCTTTCTAGACATCCCCTGCAAGGTTACAACCCAGTTGTCATCAATGCCATCAACAGTAACCTGGTAGTTGATAATGCACCCCCTGGTTGAGTGGGTTCCCTTGCCTCATTCCACTCCCTATGGAACATTCTGTGGTCACACATAGACAACTGTGTCTTTGTGATTCTAGAGGAACTCAAATTAAGAAAAATAGGATGTTGTATCTCCACATTTACCCCCTTTCTCCCACCTACCTGTATCATCTATGTACATATTTACCATTTATCATCTACCATATATCTCTATCTAATCTCTACAGTGTGTATATCTATGTGTGATATGTCATATATAGCCGTATATCCATGTAGGCATATATACATAGAGAGACTATATATGAACATATGTGTACAGACCCATGAATTTTACATACATTATAATATTTTACATCTTGTTTTTCCCCTGATGTATCTTGGCTAACTCTTCTTATTTGTAACTTGAGTTATCTACTATTGCCAATATTGTATTTCCTTGTATAAGAATATGGACATGGATAGCTACACTTCTCAGTTTTCTGTTTGTCAGTGTTGGTGAGGCAACAGGCACATGATCATATATGTGTGCACATACTTGCACATGCGTGTACACACGCACACACACACACACACACAGTATTATCCCTGTACAAATCCAGATGTTCAGAATCATTCCTGGTTTTCTGCTCCTCGAAGGTGACATGTCTATATAAGACCCAATAGTGAGATATCAGGGGGCATCTCCTACAGTTTAGGAGGTGGGAGTCTGAGAGTCTGCTGTGTATCTGACAGAGAGCTGCTCATTTCTTTACATCCCTCACCCCCTCACTACAGTCCTGCAATGAAGATGATCGTGCTGGTTTGAAGGGGAATGGTCCACACAGGCTCATATACTTGAACAGTGGATAGAACTGTCTGGGAAAGGTTAGGAGGTGTGGCCTTATTGGAGGAGATGTGCCACTGGGGAGATGGGCTTTGAAGTTTCAAAAGTCAGTGCCGTTCCCAGTTAAATTTTCTCTGCTAGTGAGTATCAGGGCAGCCAGAACTACATAGTGGGAAAAAACAAATAAACAAACAACAACAATCAAACAAAACCTAAAATTTAAATTTTTAAGAAAGACTTTTTTAAATGCATAAGACAAAGTTTTATTCCAGAAGTTCTCAATAGACATTTAATACTATTACTGGACCCACCATCTCGCTTCAGCACCATGACTGGTGGGGGTGTGGGGTGTGGTGGCGAGCTATGTCCTTGGTAGGATGATTATACAAAAATCTGCACTGACCCTGATACTCGTATGCAGAAATCCAGGCTGCCTAATTTGATGCACACCATCTGGCAGCTACAGAAGAAAAGGAAGGAGGAGAAGAAACAACCGCCATGTAGTAGGAATGTAATTTCTAAGCTAAGTTATGCAGTCACTTTGCTTCATGTAATCTGAGCCAAATTTAAACATGCCAATGTCCCATCCTGCTGAATTTTCAAGTGCTATAGGGTACATCTGGTGGATGCCTATTGAATGTTCAATAGTGGTGACGCAAATATATTTACTAAAATACAGTGTATTGAAAATGCAAGCCGCATATTGTGGCCTCCTTTAGTTTGCATTCACACAAATTGGGGCTCTCTGGAAAATGTGGATTAAGATATAAAAGAACATGACTATATATCTTCGAATGTTCTACGGATTATAATTATGATGCTTTCAAGTCATTGAGTCCATTTCCCTCTCATTATAACTATAGGGAAACAGTCCCAGGCTAGTTTTAAAAATACATCAACAGAATGCGTCTGTGAGAGTGGTGTGTTGTGTGGGTACCAGTCAAGGTCAGAAGGTGTCAGTCCTTTGTAGCTGGAGCAATATGTGCTTTTGAGCCTCCTGATATAGGTGCTAGGAATAGAACTCGGGTCCTCTACAAGAGCAGCAAGTGCTCTTAGCCACTGAGCCATCTCTCCAGCTCCCAAAGCTAAGTTTTTGATGAAAGAAGAGAAAGTAACTCTAGAGCCCTGGACTCCCATAGGAGGCAAATAAGGGGAAAGAGCTGTACCCTGAACTACACAGGCTCTGGAACAAGAAGAGACAAGTAATGACAGAGACAAGGTGAGTAGCAGGGCTGTAACAGATAACCTAGTACCTCTTTTCTTTCTCCCATAAGTTTGCTCCTAGATTTTGACTATGGTTCATTGGGAAAGGCTTTTAGGATTCAAGCCTGCAGGAAAGGATGGCATCAATTCTGTTTCTTATTGCTGTGACCAAGTACCTGGCACAATGAGCTTAAGGAATGAGGGTTTGTTCTTGGATCACCATTAAGGGCACAGCCCACCACTGTAGGAAAGGCATGGTATCAGGAGTGTGAGGTGGGGGCTCACATAGTGTCTGCGGTGAGGAGGCAGAGAAGGACAAACTCTGGTCCTCTCCTGCTTTCTCCGTTTTGTTCAGTCCGGGACTCTAGACCATGGTGGGGTGGTACTGCCCACACATAGGGAGACCTTCCCACCCCACTTAATCTTATCTAGACACTCCTTTACTGACAAGATCAGATTTGTCCTCTAGGGGATTCTACAGTCTTTCAAAGTGACAGCAGTAACCATCACAGGCAGGGAGCAGGAGTGAGCAGAGAGAAAAGCTGAGCTGTGATGCAGTCTCCACGGAGCTGTGGTCTCCATCCAGCTCTGTGATGTGTTGGGAAGCTAGCACATCCCTGCAGTATTGCCCCAAGCTAAGATAAGGGGATGGAGCGGCATACTCCACACCAACAGCCATCAGATGCCAGGAGCCCCAGGCCAGGCAGCTCTTTTCAGCTCAGGTGGTTGCTAAACTGGACTGATCCTGCTGCGCTGGCTACGGCTACGGGGCAGCGCACTCCATGCTCCAGGAAAGCTTGGAAAGCACACCCCAGTGCTTGTCAAAGAAGTAAAGGGACTGGGACACAATAGGCCTTGGTGAATGCTGTGTGGGCATGCCCCTTTCAGAACCCTGGGATAGACCTGAAAGGGCAGAACAGGTTGTGACTTTTCTGATGTGGTTTAGGGGTGGGAGATCCCTTCACTCCTGATAAAACAGAGCTTCATGCCACCTGTCTCCACGATACCTGGAATTTCCCAATGTTCCCTGCAAACAGAGGTGCTGCTAGACACAGGTCATCTCTTAGTTGTGCAGGACCGAGACACAGATCTTGACTTGATGGTGAATATTGCTAGTCAGTCATATTTCTTTTTTTGCTTGAGCACTAAAAAAAATTAGCTAAACCTGCCAGCTCTTCCATAATGCAGAGGTCCTTTTGACTTTCCAAACTATGTTCTAAGCTAGGCATGGCAGCTGTAATCCCTGCCCTTGGGAGACTGGGTCAGGATGATCAATCACAAATTCAAGGCCAGCCTGGGATACATAGTGAGATTCCTGCATCAACAACAGACAGACAACTAAAACAAAAAAAGCTATTGTCCCTTCTCCATCAGTTCCCCCAAATAACATCCCATTCCCATGCATCCTTGCCCCAACACTACATTTCAACACCTATTGATGTCTTCCTGATTCAGTTTTACATTTCAAGTTATCCCCTAGTCTTTGTGGGACCAGACCAAATATGAACAATGCACATAATGTATGTTTATTTTCTTCTCCAAACTCTTTGTGTTTTGGGACCCAATCTCACTGACAGCGTCTCTCTTGTACTGTGACATCAAGGGTGATGGATGAGACCCTCAGGATTGCCCTGGGATTTTTGACAATGCATCTCTATCTTAGAACTATTATATCAGGTTTCAGCAAATATCCGGTACATGCAGCTCCGGGCTCTAGAGAGCATTCTTAATGCTCACAGCAAAGGGTTGTGTGGGCTTTCATGTAATGCAACCTTGTGTCTTGGATTTGTTGTATATTAAATAGAAGTTTGAAAAGATAACGAATGTTATCTTTAAAGATACATCTATTCTCAGTCAGACGTCAGTGTTATGGCTTTAAAAGAAAAAAAAAAAGCACAACAGTTGGAGTCTTTGGAGCAAGTAACACCTGTCCCCATCCCCCCAGTCTCCCAGGGTAGACCCTGCTGACTTCTGTAGGGTCTCCAGGCAACCTTGATGCTATGATTTAGATGTGGTTTGCCCCCAACAAAAGGTGGTGGAACCTTCAACACAGGAAAGAGAAACCTTGGGCCAATTTAGAGAGATTTAGGGCTTTCTTAAAAGTAATGAGGTTGCTCAGTCCACCCTCACATGTGAATAAATTCTGTCTCCCCAATGTGAGCGATACAAGGCCACCCCAGACTCTTGGCCTCTTTGGACATACACACAGTTCCCTTCCTGCTTCTGATCTTATTGTGATGCATCCAGGGAGCACTCTCCAGGATGCCAGCACTGTGATGCTTGGACCTTGTGGTCACTAGGTACTCTCAGTCAAAGAGGTCTTGTCACATACAAGTCACTCAGCCTTGGGAGAGTTTGTCATAGCAACCCAAAACAGATTCAGACACTTAGTCCAGAATGGCATCTTGTCCTTAACAGATCAGTAATATGCAGAAGAGATTGTTGCCACCTGAATCTGGTCTGTGGCTGCAGTAGAAGTAGGCACACCCCTGTAGACCTTCATTTTGAAAACTAGGCAAAAACCAGTTTACCAGGATGCAGAGCCTACTGCCCTATTCCTCACTGGTCAGGCTGTCCTTTGTGGAAGAACTTCACCCTGGAGATTCGGGGCACAAGGGTCCAGGATGGATTCATGCTCAAGAAGCAAAAAGGAAGGAAAGAAAAAGAAAGAAAAGAGATCTCAGATTGCTCCATCCCTTAATTTCTAGCATCTCTCTAAATTGGCCCAAGGTTTCTCTCTCCTGTGTTGATTTCTGCTGTAAACTGGCTGCTTCTGAACAGCGGCATTGCAAGGCCCTCAGAAAGCAGGCTAAACCATCATCATCCATATCAGTGGCAGCCCTTGATCAGGTGCTCAGCAGGAAAGCAGGCTAAGCCAGAGCTCTCGTGCGTGTCAGCTCCTAAATAGCAAAGACTGGACACTGCTTTGGAGATGGTGCAAGTTGGTTTTTCTCCTGTTTATGATATAAGAAGTCTCAGAGCCTGAGGGATTTGCCTATTTCAAGCATACCCGCTGAACATTTACTGTACAAAAACAGCACCAGAGACCATCCTTTTATGTTACTTGTAGTGGCATCTTGGGGTAGACTTGGGGTGGTGGCTGAGGTCTTCCTGTTCCCGAAGATGCCTTTCAGGATGCTTTGACTACAACTCAAGACAGCGAGCCAGCCCCTCCTCCTCTTTCTTATGAGGGGTCACATGTGCCTACCTAAAGCCACATTCTAAGGTGTGGTCACCACCCCAGGTCCACTGGCAGAACAAGATACCACTACAATTACTGACCTTACTGATCTCTTCAATTCTTTGTCTGTCTGTCTGTCTGTATATCTATCTATCTATATCTATCTATCTATCTATCCATCCATCCATCTATCCATCCATCCATCCATCCCTATCTATCTATCTATCTATCTATCCATCCATCTATCATCTATCTATCTATCATTTATCTATCTATCTATCTATCTATCTATCTATCTATCTATCTATCTATCCATCCATCCCTATCTATCTATCTATCTATCTATCTATCTATCTATCTATCTCTATTTATATCTATTTATCTATCATCTATCTATCTATCTATCTATCTATCTATCTATCTATCTATAAGAAACAAGTTGGAGTTTTGTTGTACTGTGCTCATCTTACCATGTAGCTCCTACCACAGACAATGAGGTCAACCCAAAGTGAGCTGCAGATGGATGGCTTCCTGGCTGTGTGGCTTCTGGTAAGTCACTTGACTTGTCCAAACCTCAGTGATCTCATGTACAAAATGAAGATACCATTTGGTTGAAGGTTAGAAATCATCATTTTTGTAAGTCAAAATGGCCAGGCAGTGATAATTCCATGGAGTTTAACCTTCTACAACTGAGAGTTGTCTTGAGGATTAATAAAACTTACACATTAATTTTTAATCTCTTATTACAAGAGAGGGAGCCCTCTCAACCCTCTTCTTAATACAACAATGATTGCTGTTAATATTAGCAATGATTAGTAACTATATTTGTTGCTTAGATCTGAGTAAGACTTTGGAGATCCCACCATTTGGAGATCCCCTAAGCATTCCTTGTCTTGGCACACTCCCTACTCTTCCTGTAGTGTGGATGCAATGAGGAACTGGCTGGTGAGTGGCCACCTTGGTCCACAACCCTAGACCAAGTCTATCTGGAACTCTAATGGTAAGTGTGTGTGTACATGCCTCCCGTGGCTTCTTTCAGCGCTGCCATTCTTACATGGATAGATGCAGGCAGCAAACCAAGATATGTATCTCATTGCCAGAGACACCAACCTTCCCCTGCAGGATCCTAGCTTCACTGATGGGTGCTGGAGGTTCGGGCAGGGGAGAACAAGAAGCCCACATCCGAGCCATGTGCTCCAAGTGGAAATTTCCATAGTAACAAAGCGGATATGTCGATGCCCACCTCATCACACAGTCCTCTCATCCAGTTTAGGATTCAGGGCACTCAGAGAGCGATGGAGCTAACTTGTTCCCTCAGTATCCTAAAAGGGGTGGGACAACCAGCTCAGAACAGGTGCTGTGGCAGGAAACTCAGTTTTTATTTGCTGGATAGAAATCTAGATTGGCAGGGGAAAATGGAGCAGGTCACTGTGGGGGCAATGGGGGCCATTTCAGGCCATGGGCTGAGGGGATGAGAAAAGCAAAATCAAGTGTCATGAGTCACAGTGATGGTGGTGATATGTGTGTATTGGGGTTCGGGATGGAGTGAGAGTAGTGGTGGGGGGTAGACTGGGTGGGGGCAGAAGAGAAGAAGAGGTGGAATGGGAAGGTTTCCTTGGCCATTGCAGCAACAGAACCCTCCTAGACATTATCCGTGACTTGTTTGACCTTAGTCTCTAGATTTCTTCCCTTCTAGAACCTTCTAGTCCTAGATCTATAGCCTTGTTACTTCCATATCCATAACACCTTAGCTCCAGTCCCCCTGTCTGAAGCTCACCTTGGCATTCCAAGGTCAGAGCACAGCTGTTCTAAGAAGAAGGCCATGGCGGGGAGGGCAGGGACTTGGGGCTTCTGAGATTGACAGCCCTGTTCTACAAGCC